>JABUQX010075262.1:0-7500 GCA_015478945.1 Trachelipus rathkii | reverse complement strand
TGCAACACAACTCAAAATAACTTAATTACTCAACTTGCTACTATGCCGAATGAGATCAATTAGCAAAGCATTAAGCCCTTTGAAATACATAGCAAAATCATGTTTCAAAAGTTCCTTGGCGTTTACTTGAAGTAAAAATGATAGTTGAGTTTTATACAATGAGAAAAGGGCGTTCCTTGCTTTACTCTTTATTTAAACTGAATCTGGAAATTATCGTACTTCTTATTCAATACTATCAAATTCGGTTACTTGTGAAGAAAATTTCATTACAGCATCATTGCTTATAAACGAAGCGCTGGAATCTGCTTCCATACTCTAGTCTACTAAACGAACAACATTTCTCACAAGCTAAATGTATTTTGTACATATTACCCATTGCCATTTACTTTAAAATATTTCCATCACAGAATCTGAGCAGTAGAGGAGCATGTCGTATGTATCATTTTACATATATTTAAGGTTTGTTTACAGCAAATTGAATATTACAATTACCGTGTCACTTGCCCCCTCGCAATCTCTCTCGAGCAATTTGATAGACCATTTGAAAGATTATATTATTAATGTTAGGCTTTCTTACGTTGGGGTCTAATTATGTTTAATTACATATATTTACTAGAGGACTTATCCCAATAGTCTGAAATTTCTGTTAATAAACTGTCTCCTTTTAACAGTTTTTTCTATACTACCGAATTATTCAGCTCGTATTAAATGAGTTAGGATGGTTAATAATTAGTTGCAGGTATAAGCATCCATATTGACAAACCAAAAATGTTTTTGATCCACGGCAACTGCAAGAATGCTCAGCAAATGGTTGATATCTAAACCAAATTTATTTGTCCAAGTTAAAACGGGAAGAATCTGCGTCATTGTTTCCAGCAGTCTGTAAATAACTTGAGGATTTATAAACCTTATCAAATTAGGATCTTACACTAGTAATTAGTTAATTTTATCAGAAATTTAGGTAAGACGCTTGTTATTTAGGAATCTGAGTAAAAACATTGGTTTCTCCAACGTTTCTTCCCCGTTTTGATTTTCCAAATCTTTGAGATTTTTAAAAAGCGTCTAGATTTCGGTTTCAGGCTACTAAAGTGTAAACCAATGAAACATTTTTATTTTTATTAAACGATAGTATATGATAAAAGATAGAAAAATACGTTATTGTATGTTGATAATTTAAATTTCAATAGAAAGAATAAAAAAATTGTGAAAGTGAGCTTCCTCCATTGAATATTTGTAATATGTTAAGAGAATAATATTTTAAAAGTGTCTTAATGGTATTTATTACTATTTAGTCAAATTCTTCGCAGTTTTCTATAGGTACTATTAATGTTACCATAGTGTGGGGTTTAGCAGAGCTTTATGAATTAATGGTAGTCTGCGACCTACCAAAATATTGAAATGGTACTTCATTAGTTATCTATTATATTTAGTTCATAACTTTTCGTTTCACAATTAATATATGTGAGATCAGAAATAAGAGATTTTATATATTTTAAACTAAAATTGTGAAGTTTCCTGGTCACTTTTGTGTGCTTTTTATTATATTTTTTAAATGAGATTTTTTAAAATTATTTTTTCATTAGATATTTATTGAGTTAAATGAAGATTAAAGGCTGGGCTTCCTTTTCGACTTGTGTCATATTCTTCTACTATTTTTCTGTTTTCGGTGCATGTTACGCACCTTTGGGGAAAAAAGGTGGGGTGATAACGCGAGTAAGTTGTAAATATATATATATATATATATATATATATATATATATATATATATATATAATATTTATATATATATATATATAAATATATTATATATATATATATAGGTAATAATATATATATATATATATATATATATATATATATATATAGGCACTACTCCTTTAAAAGGAAGTTAGATAAATAGTCATGATATCGAAATATCTCCGAACCCTATGCGAACCCTACAGTGTTTTTGTTAGCGCATGCGTCAACAGTATTTAGTAGGACATTTTAAGGGTAACATTGTCTGTGTCCTATAATTATTTAGTCCTAAGGGATTCATAAAAAATGAATTAGAAGCTGCTATTTTCTATATAATTATAAAGAAATTGAATTAATAAAAATTTGCTAAAATCTTAATAATTTAAAGGTTAAAATACTATTGTTCAAATTAATAATTACAAATTTATTTATAAATCGAAAATAAAACAATATGTTACAAAAAATTTCGATCGGGAGAACTCTGCTCATGTTCCCACCAATTGTGTGCTTCCTGCAGTGTGACTGTAAGCTAAACCCAAGAAACATCCCGAGAGTTTCCACAAGTGCTTTTTTTTATCATGTTAATTTTTATATGTTAATTTTTTTATAATTTTCTTTTTATTCTTTATTAAGGGGCTCGAGCCGACGGAGGGACAGAGGGGGGCGAAGTCCCCCCCGTCGTCCCCCGCTGAGGCCGAGAGACCCTGACTCTTTCAAATCTTTGCTATTTAATCTTGGGTATTCCTTTAGTTTAAAAAAAAAGAAAAGCTGTTATTGGCAACCTTTTCGCACTTTTTGCCTTGAAATATCGAAAAAAAAATCGATTACATTTGTTCGTTCGATATATATCGGTTAACTACCCTTTAAAAGGAGAAGTTCCTATATATATATATTATATATATATATATAGTATATATATATATATATTATATATATATATAATATATATATTATCAACACTCTATATATAGTATATATATATATATATATATATTATAGGACATGTTATGTTTTACGACGCAGTTTTGATTTTTTTTTTTGTTTTGTTTTTATATATTTCTAGTATATGATCCAACAGTCAATTTAAGGGGTGACGGCCATTAAAAAATATATAGTACCAGTTACGTTTTACGACTCCGTCAGTTTTAATTTTTTTTTTTTTTTTAACTAAAGGAATACCAAGGGTAAACCGCAAAGATGGCAGGAGTCGGGGTCTCTCGGCCTTCCGGGGGAACGACAGGGTAGGACTATTTCCCCCCTCCGGGGAGGGTCTCCGGAACCCCCGCTCTTTGGTATTTGGGTGTCGCGGGGGTTCCTCCGCCCCTCCCCTACGGGGTATGGAAAACGTCCCCCCCCCTCCCCCCCCCCCGGCTCCGGCCCCCCAATTTTTTTTTTTTTTTTTTTTTTTACATTTTTGTAATAAGCTTTATACGCTGATTCCAAATATGTAATTGTTTTTTTCTGTAAGTGTCGTACTTTTCGAGATATTTCATTTATGAAAAAATATATTTTTTTACATTTTTATAATAAGCTTTATACGCTGATTTCAAATATGTAATTGGTTTTTCTGTAAGTGTCGTACTTTTTGAGATATTTCATTTTTTTAAAATTTTATTGATATAAATGTGATTTTTAAATAATTATTTAAAATATTTCGAACTTTTGAATCATGTCCATCACCACTGAAATTTATTGTTAGTATCATATACTAGCAATATGTTAAAAAAAAAAAAAAAAAAAAATTACTTAGTTTCTTAAAGAAAAAAAGCTATATATTATATATATATATATAATATATATATATATATATATATATATATATATATCTGTATATATATATATATATATAATATATATATCTATATAATATATATATATATATATAATATATATATAATCTTTATAATTTTATTATAAAAAAAATCTTTAAAAATTAATATTTGTAAGATAATATATTAATAATATATATTATATATATATATATATATATATATATATAATATATATATTATATATATATATATATATATATATAGTATATTATAAATATATATATATATATATATATATATATATATAATATTATAGCCTTTATATATAGATATATATATATATATATATATATATATTATATAATTTATTTTTATTTATTATATTATATATATATTATAATAGTAATATATAGGGATATATATATATATATTATAATATATATATATTAATATATATATAAATATATGCCCTTTTTTGTTTTACGACTCCGTCAGGTTTGATTTTTTTTTTTTTTTTTAACATATTGCTAGTATATGATACTAACAATGAATTTCAGTGGTAACGGACATGATTCAAAAGTTCGAAATATTTTAAATAATTTTTTAAAAATCACATTTATGTTAAATATTTTTTTCAAAAATGAAATATCTCGAAAAGTACGACACTTACAGAAAAACCAATTACACATTTGGAATCAGTGTATAAAGCTTATTACAAAAATGTAAAAATAAAAAAAAATAAAAAATAAAATATTTTTTCATAAATGAAATATCTAGAAAAGTACGACACTTACAGAAAACCCAATTACATATTATCAGCGTATAAAGCTTTTTACAAAAAAAAAAAAAAAAAAAAAAAAAAGGGGGGCTCAAGCCGACGGGGGACGTTTTATATACCCCGTAGGGGAGGGGCGGAGGGGCGGAGGGGCGGAGGAACCCCCGAGACACCCAAATACCAAAGGTTATAGGTTATACAAAAAAAAATTAATTATTTAATAATATCGCACTTTTTTAGGCATCGTACGTTTGGCAGCGCCCGGGACACAGCGACGGTTCGGGATATTTTATGTAGTGCAAAAATCTTACCCGAATAAAAGAGAAACATTGTTATGGCAAAGTAGATCCATGTAGGTTAGGTTGAGTTTTACTGTATCGTCGATCTATATAGGTTAGGTTACGGTTTACTGCCCTCTAAGTTCAGGTTATTTTTTTTTATGCATACACAGAATCTATATTTGAAAAAAAACAGCTTATTTTCCCCAGAAACATTATTTTTTACCCTACCTTAAATTCTTTCACTTATTAGCATTAAAATGCGTTTTCTTTCTCATGCGTAATGATCGTTTACGTTTACTTTATTATTAAATTTTTAATATTTTCAAATTTCGTATCTTTCTCGCTCCCATCTTAATTAATTGCTAGTATCATATACTAACAATATATGGAAAAAAATTGAAAAAACATATTTATCTTCGCCATGAAACTCATGAGGTCCTATATATATATATATATATATATATATATATATATATATATATATATATATATATATATATTATATATATATAATATATATATATATATATATATAAAAAAAAATATTATATATATACTTAATAAATATAAAATATATATATATATATATTATATAAATACTTATATAGATACTATATATATATATATATATATAATATATATATATATATATATATTATATATATATATATTATATATATATATATTATATATATATATATATATATATATATATATATATATAATTTATATTTAAATATTATATATTATATATATATATATATATATATATATATATATATATATATATATATATATCAGAAAAAAAATTATGATTTTTGTAATGCAAATTTTTATTAGAAAATAACAAAGTAAGCCGAGGGGGGGGGGGGAGTTACAGAAAAAAGTATCTTTCAAAATTTTTATTAAAATTATTGTATCAAAAGACATTCATCTGAAAATTTATCTATAGATTTAGTTTATTATTAAAGTGTTTTTAATCCAGGGGATCGGAATCATTTTGTGGGATTAACAATTCCTTTTCCACTCAACCTCTCATTTACAATTCCCAAAAAATTAAACTCCAGGCACTCATTTACAACTGAGTCAACTCTAGTCATCTTTATTGAGAGTTGAACTCTGCTCACTTTAAGGATAATCCAGCTTCTTAATTATTACATTAACGCGAAAATAATTTATATTTTATAGGATGATAAATGTTAATAATATTTTAGGTCTTTGGTCAGGTCACATTACTGTTAATTAATTGATAGTTCGTTGGGTAACTAAGCTAATACTAAATACTTAATGATAATACATTGATTTTTAAATATTTAAATATTTAAAAAAACAAATAATTAATTTCGAGGCTACCATCGTGCGTTTGGCAGTAAACATGGCTTATATAGGAAGGGGAGGGAGTAGGGGGATTCTGTACCCCGTCTGCCATGCATTCATTACCTAATAAGCGATCGGTTATAAGAGGGTATTCTTTTAGCTATATAAATCCTTCACCGACCTACCCCAACACCCCATTTTCGGCCACTCTTTACCCATTCCCTTCGAATCGATTGTGATTAATATGAACTAGATAGATGATTTATTTTTGTAATTTAATCATTTATTGTTTATGTTTTTTAATACATATTTAGAATTTTTAAAAAGTTTTATTATTGAAATTTAATAATAACGTCATTTCCTGGCGAATTGATAAAAAAATAACCGTAATATGAAAACAAGGTCAACAGTTTATTTAGTAATAAAATGAATGAATAAATTAATTAGTTTTATATAATTTTTAATGGTTTATTTTAATGGTTTATTTATGTTTAACTTGTATTTTAAATTATTTTCATCAATGGTTTTTGACTAATTTAGCATTTTTTTTTTATTTTGGCAGGTTAGGTTAAATTAATATTGGTTAAGTTAAGTTAGGTTAGATTAAGATTGGTTAAGTTAGGTTAGGTCAGATTTATATTGGTTAAGTTAGGTTAGGTTAGATTAACATTGGTCAAGTTAGGTTAAGTTAGATTAAGATTGATTAGGTTATGATGGGTTAGGTTAGGTTAAATTAAAATTGGTTAAGTTAGATTAGGTTAGATTATATTGGTTAAGTTAGGTTAGGTTAAATTAAGATGGTTAAGTTAGGTTAGGTTAGATTAAGATTGGCTAAGTTAGGCCAGGTTAGATGAAGATTGGTTGCTCTAGGATAGGTTAGGTTAAATTAAGATTGGTTAGGTTAAGATAGGTTAGATTGAATCAAGATTGGTTAGGTTAGGATGTGTTAGCTTTATTTAGTTCCTGCTATTCCTAGAACTTTGAAAGAATACAATCCCCTGTCATTGTTCGTTATCTATTTATTTTTCTCCTAACATTGGTTTCAGTAATGGAGTAGTCGAAGCTGTGCAGTTGATTAACCCACACAACGCAGGCTTAGTTTTGCTTCCCAACCTACCAAGATTCGATCACAAGGTATAAGGAATGGGAGAGCAGCGTTTTACCGATTGAGCTACCGGGCAAGTTAGCTTTGATTAGGTTAGCAGAAGAATGCAAAAAAAAAACGCCCTGCTAAATCTAGTATGATTTAAAAAAACATATGTGCTTTATTGAAAATTATTTAAATATAATATAAACATAAATAAACCACAAAAATATTCTATTAAGCTCATTTTTTTAACAAATATATTAGTGGGAACACAAAAACGAAAAGGTCCATTCATTATATTCTTCATCAATACATTTTTCAGAATTGTTAATTAGGGAAATTACTCATTTTATCAATTAAATTTTAGTTGCGCAAAATACAACAGAAAAGAGGTTAATAATATTAATTGTTTAATTAACCTAGTTTAATTAATTCGGTTTCATATACAATATAAAATGTGTTTTCAGTAATTAATATATATATATATATATATATATATATATATATATATATATATATATATATATATAT
>JABUQX010075261.1:17500-43101 GCA_015478945.1 Trachelipus rathkii | reverse complement strand
GTGGGAGGAATTTATATGTGAAAGTGACGAGATTGAGAAAATTAGATGAGGCAAAGACGAAGAAAAGGAGGTGGAAAATAATAATTTTATACGGGCTAACAATATCACCCCTTAATAATCTCTTTACTTTAGAAAAAATATAGAACCTCTAATATTATCGAGATTATATAATTCCTTTGTGGAGCGAGCCTGGCTCTAATCGGGATCTTACTGTTTAAAGAAGAACACTAATTTTGATCTAAACGGATAATTTGGTGTTCACTAGGAATAGTGAAATGTCCATTTTTTTTGAGAAACTGTTCGTGTAGAAAATTTAAATTATTCAGGATTACGAATCACCCACGGGGGGTTTCGAAAATACACCCCGGTGCGAGTGCAAAACAATCCTGAGTAAACGCTATAATTTTAGAAATAAAAGTCCATAGGATAAATGTGTAGACTATTAAGTCTAGAAGAACGGAATTAAAATAATCAATAACAATATCTTAGTATATTTTCATTATTTTGGAGGCCGCACGCAAAACACCACTCGAAAAAATTGACAAAGTTAAGAAAAAACAATGTGTCTCGAGCCGTATGTGGTCACCAAATTAGTATCTATCTGATCAATCGTTTGAGAAATAACTTCAACGCCATTTTCTGTAATAAGTCCTCGAGTGAAACGCTATTTTAATATCTTCCTCTTATCCCTTGTGATGCCTGACCAGAAAGAATTTATTAATGAAGAAGCTATATTTAGGAATTATCGTTATGACTCGTGGGTATACAAGTCCATTGAAATAATTAGACAAACCGTCATAATGCCTCAAATATTTTATAGATGCCTGACTAAACATAGGCCTTGATTATAGTTACCATTAATTGGTTACTTTTCGTAATAAGGAATTGCTGTATTTACATTAAACCAAGAGTTTCGCTTGAAAGATGTGATAAAATATTTCATGAAGAAGTAATAGTAAAAATCGAATCAAAGAACGGGGCATGGAATATTGGAGAATAAAGTTTTTTTCATTAAAGTAATTTAAAAGGAGAAAGTTTATTAGTTTAGTAGTAGTAATCGTATTTACATACTAATATGTAGATAGTGGAAAGTATGAAAGGCAAGGAAATATAAAGGAAGATACTAAATTACGTGGGTTTATGTGATTGTTTAATAATACTTTTAAAATCCATTTTTCGAGTCGATTGTAAGACGTTTCTATATGTATCTATGTGCGAGTTAACGAATTTGAAGTGAAATCGTTAACACCGATAAGGAGGTCACAAGGGCCTAAAACGAGCGTTTGTGTAACGCTATGACGTGTTATAAAGGACATCCGAGAGACCGGCGATCGCTCAACGCGGCCAAAGCTCGACTTTCTACGTGTCGTGGTATTGAGACTTGTAGTGTGAAGTACCCACGGTGAAATGTGGAGTTTTTGGTAGGTAATAAACTTCTAGAAGGATAGCGCGGTGTTGTGGGTCAATATACGTCGTGTGGTCAACATGTCCTGGTGATTATGCGCGAAGACTACGTATAGTACGTTCTGAAAGAAAGTTTGGATTTTCAGTTGTTTCGATCGTGTTAATTCTAATGCTCAGCATAGATGCACGCGGCTATAGGCCGTTAAACCGTGCACGCGTCAATTAAAAGGGTGTTTGCTCGACGCTAAATGCTCGGGACCGTAGGTGTGCTTGAATGCTCGTCTTCTATTCAAAGGTATACGATTTCAACTTCGGTGTCGAGTCTTATCATCTGATCAACTTTGGTAATCCGCATTCCCGTCCGAGATACACGGTTTCGCTACTGAGAAGTTTATTTATCGATACTGGGATGTTTCGAATCAATACGAAATTTCTTCGTCGATTATTTGGACTGACCGGGCCCTATCTCTATACCTTCTATTCAGAAGGCGCGTAATAACCATACAAACACTTTTCATTGTCCGGTCAGGCGCAAGCAAATACGACGTCAACAAGGCGCCGGGTCACCGGCACTCGAGGATCGACGGTAAGTTTTGTGAATTTATACTCGAACGAGGCTTTCATAATCAACGGTCTTCCGTGGAATGGAGAGACGAGCCCATCCATGAGAGGATGAGAGCGAATAAAATCGATATTTTCTTGGGGAAGGTCTCGGCTGTCATTCACGCAGACGCCTGGACGAGGCTCGGGAACCCCGCTATAAGGAACGGTTTTCCAGTTCGAGTCGAGACCTTTTTGCTCCTTGAAAGGACCGTCGAAGGTATCGAGAATGTCCCTCATCGAAAAAGAACAAACCGCCGACCCCGGAATAGAGTTCGGAGGTGTCGTAAAAATAGCGTATATCGCCTCATCATCGTAGCCGTCGCCGTCGCCATGGCCGCCGTTAGCGCCCGAAATTACGTCGCTGACGGATTGTATTTCGTCGAAAGTAAAAAGGGTATTCTCCCGGCGATGAACATTTGAGTCTACTTTTCAAAAACGTCGTCCAGGTTAAAACCTCTTGAAAGCGGTGGCGCCGATTTCCTCGATCGGACTTACAAACTCTCGCCACGCGAGAGTAAACTATTTTGCCGCAGTTCATGTATTCGATAGCCGTTTCACGAAAAAAGAAAAAGACGTAGTCCCCGTATTCGAAGGAGTGAACGAAATCTGGAAAATTGAGCTGTTGATAATCTTTCGAATCGGTTTTTAGGGGGTCTCTGAATATCATTGGGATCATCCCTTGAAAATCACTGACTGTCCCCGAGTAGAGGTGACCGTCCGCGAAAACGAAAGTCTAGTTATGTTTCGGGCTGAAGGGGCATCTTCCGACGCCTGAACGTTCCACGTACGCCAGTTTCCCGTCCCCACTCGTCGAATATTTTCTGCAGGCGGCTATGGCGTTGGTACACTAAAAAACATAAAACCTCTCCCATCGCGCTCGCTCTCTCTCTCAGCGAAACAGTCGAAAAGTAATTATGAACATTTCATTTACGGTTTTTGCCTTTTCTCAAAGATGCACTGAGTCGTCTGTTCCTACGCTGATCTGCTGTAAATCACATTGCTTTCTTCCGCTTAAAAGCTCTGACATATCGATGATGCTTATGTTGTAGATGTAGTTTCTCGCTCCGATGAGAAGGGAGTCCCTCGGTGCCCTTCGGTTCAACACAGTTTTATGGAAAATAGTAGAGACTCGCTGCTTAATCTGCTTATGGTATGAGAACTTTATGACGATATGATAATATGAGGTCACCCCGAATTGACTGTTCCAAAATTTGGTAGGCTTAGCATCGTGAAATATTATCCCAAAGCAAGCGGCGGTGTTGATTTATGTTCGCGAGTAGGGAAAAAATGACAGGGAAAACTATATTAATACAAAGCATTTTATAAACGCTCACGAGTCAGACATAATAGTACTTGCCTCTTCTGCCAACCCATGGATTCTTGGGTTGACGCCAACATGGCGCGCAGAAGTTTCACAAATTTAATATCGAAATCTAATATTAGTTGTGGGTGTTAAAAAGCTTCTCTTTGGAACGCGATGTCTGTGGTTGATAAAATTGATGTATATATTAGTATTGGGATGCTCTTAAGTTAAGTAAATGCTATGGAGTGGTGAGATGGGTGTAAGAGAATGAATGAATAATCCATATGAAAGAAATCTTTGATAAATTGGATTTATTTACATATTTTTTAGATATTTCTCATCTATATTAATGTCTATAAAAATTGACCGAGCAAAATTTTAGTATTAACTCCTAAACATGATGAACAAAATATTAAAAAGACGTTAGCTAAATGTAATTTTGTTCAATGACACTCGTATATGTGTTCACCGGAGGCTTTTATCGTAATTAATTCTGTCATGTCGTATGAATATTTCGATCGGGTTTAGGTGGATCAAGGATTTGTTGATAATCTGAAACAAAAAGACTGTATTATTTCTGAGTATTTAGTTTCTTCGTTCGAAACGTTTGCATTTTTCTACGATCTTTGTTGCAGAATGAATCGGCATTATTGGAATTTCGTTTTATTATATTTTTGGTTCAGGTGTAATTATTTCGAGTGTTTCTGTAAGCGCTGACTGGTTTGGAGACATATTAGTCCGATTGATTTATCTACGCGGTCACGTTTTTTATAAGCAATTATGTCTCTTTGAGAATTTATCTCCACGTTCGTCTTTAAAAAAAAGAGATGTAGTGTTATGATTACTCTAAGGATTTGCTTGCGTTTTTTTACCTCAAGTTGAGAACTTACGCAATGCGGGAATGCTATTGGATGGACTTAGCGCCTCTCTAATACTTGCTTTCGTACCCCTTTTCGTTCAAAAAAGAGACGCTTCTTTAGGCTCGGTGGAAATAGTCCGCCTATGGTGTGGTCGAGTGGTGTAAAATACTGACTAGTCTGATTCGATTAGAATACATTTGGTACTAATTTCGGTGACCTTTTCGATTTGGTATAGTGTGCATCTTCTAAAACATCTTTTCCTATCTTACTTGGGATAGAGCTAATTCTTAATTCGCTTAATTTTTTATTCGCGTTCGACTTTGGTATTTTCTGATGGTGTTAAATATAAGCTATTGATTCTATGACGAGGTCGATATTTGAAGATATTCTCTACAGTATTTCACTTTTTTTATTACTTGATTCGACATTCTGAGATGAGGTACCGGTATCAACCTTTTATTGAGCGTTTATTGAATATCGACCAAATATGGAGTGCGTTGACGCATTTAGGACTCGAGAATATTTTGGAGACCGCAGAGTGAGATTGGACGCGAGTACTAAAACTAATGACGTGTTTTTTTTTTTTATGTATCTGCTGTAGGTAATTATTATTATATATTATAATCAATATTTGTGAGATTAATCTCTGGTACTGGAAAAAATTTCTCGGGAGAAGGCTATTAAATACTACATTATATCTCGTTGTTCAGTTATCCATATATTACTTTTCTCGACTAACACTCGATGGAAGGTTGTTTGAATTTAGTTATAAGCCTTTTTTTTTATATGGAGTATGAGAGCTTAAGCACAGCAAAAGATGTGCTCGCAAGTATTCCCTTTTATGTTATAACAAGACCATCAAGGCAAATCGCAATATTTTGACGTTCTTCTGAATTCGTTTATAATAAATGAAGTCTCGGCTCTGTTTCACTTTCTGTTCGCAATTCTTAGCTGAGATAATTTCTCTGAATTATCATTGCTATTAGCGTTAGTACGCATTCTCTCTATACATATAATTTAGTGAGATGCTGAACACATTTTAATTTGCCGAGCTGTTGTGAGATACTATGCCTGTCATGAGTATGGGTAAATTCAGAATATACCCCTGTATTCATTAAACTAATGAAAATGATACATCGTTAGAAATTTTACGTAATATTATTAATTATTTTTCGAGATTTGAAGAGATGATAAATTTACTCTCTCTTCGAGCTATTTACCAAACATGTCCTGGTAGCTCCGTCAGTTTCTATTCGAGTTAACTGGCCTTCCCTAGATTCAGCCGAGGAAACTCATTTCACCATTGGCCAAGGTAAAAAATATGCTGCTTATATATATTTAGAGTAGAACGGGTGATATTAGGATTTGCTCATCAAATTGGCTATATTTTTTAATCTATGGCTAATAAATTCGTATACAGTTCACGTATTGTGAATCACTATTATTGCTACTAAAATTAGTTACTATTCTTGTGGAATTTCCCCAGCGTCGAAATCTTTCTATTCGCAAACGAGAATTCTGTCTTATATTAATCGTTATTATTCGCACTATTGATAGCAACCGTGTATTTCTGAGATTTGGAAATATATAAGTATATTGCTCAAAGAAGCACACGAAAGATAAAGAGTAGGAAGGATAGATATGAGAAAGTAAATGAGAAATGAAATTCTAGAAAATTATGATAAGGAAAGAGACAACTATAATGTGTAAGTTTTATGCGAAGTCATGTAGTCATGATATTGGTATCAGAAATGTAAAAGGAAAGTTAGTATTTTAGGAAACGAGAAATGTATATGTTAAATTCAAAGTATAAAAAGTTTTTTAAGTATTATTTGATTTTTTTTTATTTATTTAATTATAAATTTTGATCTGACCTAAAATGTCGAAGAAATAACCAAGAAAAATTCTCTAAAAATGCGCGATATACTATTGAAACGTACAAAACATTATGTTTCGATCGGGGGACACAGCTCGAAGTTAAACCATGGATTCTTCCTTTAGGTTTTTTTATATACAAAAATAAATTGCCTTTAAACAAATTTAAAAACAAATTTCAATTTATGATAATTCGTATAAAATGAGTGGAACCTCACAAAGTATATGCGTGCGGAACTTATATTTAAAGTTTTTTTATTTCTTGTAGTCCTCGGAACATATTTCCTGCCCGCTTCCATCATGGATTCTACGTCGAGGAGATATGACGTTCTTTCTACAGCGGCCTCGATATTGATGTGAACTTTGCAGTTAATATCAAACCGTGAAGTAAGACAGTTTCCCAGATAAGCGTCATTCGTGTAAACTGCAAAGACACACATACTCGGCGGAGTACCAGAATTTCTAGTCACGTCTCAATCGCATCGCAAACGCTATTTGCACGTTCTTAAGTCGTCCTAGAAAAAGACCAAGATAAACAAGAATGAGAGAGGCACCTTTGAAAGACTCTTATCGTCCGTAAATTTTTTTAACGAAGTAGATTGCCGGGAACAGGAAGTTTTTCCAAAATCAAATATCGGCGGAGTTTTTAAATTTAGCAGTGAGGACTATATTTTTAAAATATTATTTGAAATTGATAAGTAAAAAGAAAGAGAAAAATAGGGAAAAAGGCACCAGGGAAAGAGACATCGAATGTTTAAAGGAATCATATGGAAATAGCGAAATTTATCAAACGTTTTCTGATGGCATCTACGATCAGGGGTATGCACACATCATTCAGATACCGAAATTTGGGACGGGTTCAGAGTCTTATATAAACGAAGAATTCTTAATTAAGAAAATTGATGGCGATGATAATTCAATCAGGGATGAAGAGGGGGCTATAAAAGATAAATCTTTCGTTTCACTGAAAGCGAACATTCCTATCACCTTTAAACAGGTTGATGAATTATGCTTGGATTCAATTCAAATTATAAAAAACGGTGGTGCTAGTGAGATTGTTGGTGAGGGTGAGGATGAGAATGCTCATGAAAATAAATGTAAAAAAATTATTACTCAAAATATTGAAAATTTGCTAAGCTTTGAAAAGTGTTTGAGCGATATATCGAAATCGAAATATGTTCTTCGATTACTATCTTTACTATACTTTAACGCAATATTGTATATTTCCAACGAGAGCTTAAATGGGAAGGACAATCTAAGATTGTTTTCGGCAACCCCGACGAACTATTTGACCCTTAAATTATACATTTTCTTTCGAATATTCTATGTTTTTCCCACCACATTTATTTGTGAAGTACAAATGTTTAAATCGTACTTAATCGACCGTTTAAGCACGACAAACATCCACCGATTTCTTTTTGATTCTTGGCTCTTTAGAGAAATGAATCTTATTAATAAGAGAAAAAAAAAGAGACCATTCCCTTTAAATGCTGATACGAGTTTGTGTTTTAATGAATATTCGAACCCGACTCACCTTATTTCATGTTTCTCGATTCTGAAAGCCTTAAAACAGTCTTCTAATTCGATGGAAAACAACGAGATTGAGCTCTCTGTAGCTACTGGAGTTTCTAGTAAACGGATGGAAGAGAGAATGAACTCGGTCAAGCAATCTCTTAAGACCGAATGCTTGAATATATTACTTCTTTATTTTGGTCTCGTATACGCAATTCCTTGGCGAGTATTGAAAGGATTAAATTATGAAGAGGTTATTGATTTTGTTTTTGGAGTTTCACCCGAAACGATTCAGCCTCCAATTGGCTTGCCGCACCTCATGGGGTTGCCATCGATAGTACTTAACTTGTTGGGAATCGACCAATCGCAAATAAATCCTTTCATGAAAGCTATTTGTAATTCGAATGAAGAATTCATATATGAATTTGGGTATTTTTCAAAAGCGCTCCCATCTCTTACGAGAGAAATTAAAACACCCAAGGAGAAATATGTGGTGTCGGGTTTAATCGCCGACCATATTCGGAACCTTTGTGAACCACCAGAAGAAGAAAATATTGGCCCTCTTCGTTTCGTAAAAGAAATTTCATTTCAAACTACTTTAGATCTCTCCATTGCTGAAAAATACTCGAATATGTGTGACAGATATTCAAAAAATGTTTTTAGTGTTGACGATTGGAAGGTATCTCAAAAAGAATATTTTGAAAATTCGCCACTTAATTCGTTGTTTACAATCACAAAATTAAGGGACGATGTTTATCAGTTCAAAAATATCGGAGACCTGGCTTTAAGGGCTCTTGTTTTGTATAAAAAATATATCGGTTTCGACTTAAAAGAGATTTGCTTCTCGCAACCTGAAATGCCGCAATTTGAAAAGCTTGTAAAAGGATTAATTATTGAAGATTACATCGTTCATGGCGAGTTTAAAATACCCAAAGGGAAAAATTGCTTAAAAAAATTTAAAAAAGAATTTACTTCTGGAAATGATTGCGCAGATTACTTCAACGCCTTAAGAATAACCTCACTAAATTTTGTATTGAAATCGTCGGCTGAATTGTTATTATCGTCTCCCTTTTTCGACGATGAGGATATAAGGCGAAAGAAACGGCTATTTGCAGAAATAATAAATGCGGCTAACGAGAATTTTAAAGATATGCCTCAAATGTTACTTTTGAAAATGCACACAGAGAAGGTTTTCGAAGATGAACTAGCTTCGTACAAAAACCTACATCGCCGAGAAACGATTATGTTTTTCAACGGGGGGGAACCCAACTTCGATATCAGCGAAGGGAAATTGAAAACGATTGAAAAAACGCATTTTTTCATTTAAAAATAACTAAAGTGTTTGCATTCATATATTATTTTTATCATACTCTAAATAAATTTTTGGAATATTATGTATTACTTTTCTTTCCCTTAAATACTTTCAATTTTGAAAGATTTGTGATCTTATACCGATTTCGTTGACTCGACGGGCCTAACGAGTTCTTAATACTCGATCGAGATCCACACTTATATTAATTGAACGTCAGCTTCCGATTAATTCAGATTAGAGAAACTGAAACTGCTAACCTCGAATCTCAGCTGACTCGAACTGGGCTTAAAAAGTTCTTAATCCGTTTTAAAACCGGTGACCTAATACGATAAAATATATAATCAATATAATAAATATATATCAGATAATAATAATAATTTCTTCAATGAAAACCCATTTAAACAAAATTAATCTGAATAAAAAGGATATAAAAAAAAAATAAGTACGATACGGAGCATTTTTTTTTATTATTTTTGCAGTATATAATTAGTCTATCATAGAATTGGATCATGTTCCGATCAAAAATAAATAAGGAAACTAGAAAAGGGTTCCGAAGATCTCGCTGAATCGACGAGCCTTACGAGTTCTTAATCCGATCGATAGACATATTTAGTGAATGACCGCAGATAATTCCGATCAAGTTAAATTAAGAACTGAAACGCATTCAATATGACGGCATCATCGCTTGACTCGAGACGAAGCCTTTAGACGAGTTTACTAATTCTCTTTTAACCGGGTTGAACTAATACAACACATAAGTCGAATCGAGAGGAGCGTTTCTTTTAAATATATTCAATAATAGTTGACATAAAAGGGAGATTAACTTCCATCTGTGGTGCGGCTTCGCTGGTGATCGTTGACTATGATTTTGGATACAATGTTGTAAGATCCGGTCATGTTACACGATTTTCGATGCATATAATTTTTTGGTATTGAGAAAACGTTGTAAAGAGAGTCGATGATCGAGTGAGTATATCAGATCGAGCACAAGACCATTACCGAGTTCCTTTATTCGTCGATAGATATATTTGGATAAATGACTGATATTTGCGAATCAATTAATTAGGAACTGAAAGCTTCAATTCCGATCCCTGGCTAATCGACAGCTAGGCTTCGAGTTCTTATCCGTGTTAACCCAATAACGAATACCGTATAAGATCTGGATGAGCATTTTTTTAATTATTTTTTGGCAAGATAGTTCATCGTTGCGAGTCGAAATGGATCATTTCCGATCAATAAAATTAGGAACTGAACGCTATCCCGCGCAGATATCACGAGTCATGAGCCATCAGCACGAGCATTATATAAGATAGATTCTGAAATTATCTCAGGATATACGAAGATATTATATTATATGATGAATGTAATGTATATATTCGTATACTATATTATAAATATAGGTAACTGAAATGAGCTCACTTATTAATTATCGATACTCGCTGTACGTCGAACGGGCTGATAGGTAAGTTCTTATAATCTCAGGTTAAACCTAATAATAATACGATTAATAACATACCTATAATATATATATATAATATATATATATATATATTATAGTAGTATATATAAACGCTGCGATAAGTATAACAAACAATCACTTTATTCAATAATGTTAAAAGTTTTTCATTTTCATTTATATTTTTCATTTTTCACTCAATTTTTTTCATACAAAATAATAAAATGAAAGTGACGAAAAGAAAGAAACTCAGGAAGAATTGCATAATAATAATAATAATGGGCCAAATAATAATAATAATAATAATAATATAATAATAATAATAAATCACATCAATAATAATAAATATGATAAATTTAAATAACTTAATTAAACAGCAATTAGAGAAAATATAATATAATAATAATAATACATACACTTAATAATAATAATGTCGGAAAGCCCATTTTTTAATTTCTTGTTTATAAAGATAGAAATAAGGAAACCTCGAAAGAAAAAAAGTCGATTTAAAATATAACATAAAACAGCGAGTCAAATATTATAATACTTTTAAAGAAAAAAATAAACCTCTAAAACTCTGAAAATAAATAAATATAGGCTATATATATATATATATATATATATTTAATAATATATATATAGGGCGACAGGGATAGTTATTTGCAATATAAGCCATTTTTTATTTATTTTTTATTGGCATAAGTATTATCGGGGATGTCAGAAGTCGAATGGTATCTATATTCCGACATAATTAGTGAAATCATGAAAACCGTTATTATTTATACTACGTAAGAATCTCGCCGATATAAGAACGATGATCACATTAAACGATTATATCTAATTACCGATCTAGATTAATAGACATATTTAGTGAGAAATGACCTGATATTTCGATCAATTAAATTAGTTAGTGAATAACAGTAAACGCTATCTATATTTCGATACTCGCATGACTCATCTAGACCGATACACTCTAATAAGAGGAAGTATATTCTTAATAATACTAAGTTAACGACACTCTAAATAATCAGATAAATATAATCCGAGAGTATAGAGGGAAATAAGTCACTAACGGAATATGAATGATTTAATTTAATTCATAATTATATATTTTATGCAGAGACTTAAAAGGATATTTCATAATATGTTGACGAGTTCGAAATAAATAATGAATTAATCAAAATTTCATCACAGTAATACAATAATTTAAGTGATAATCTAGAAAGAGTAGTCGAATATAACATTTATAGCTCGAAGTGCAAGCGAGAGAGACGGAGAGTACTATTTTAAATACGGTAATCTGTATGCGTAGAGAGCTTGATCCACGCTGACCACTATTATGTGATACACTACAATATAATGTCAGAAAACATATGAGTTAACGTCACTTACAATCGAATCTCTGACTGATCATAGACTCATGAAGCCTTTAACGAGTTTCATTAATCTTTATAAACCGGTTGTATACCTAAATACCTAGATCTATAACTATATAAGTATCGATATCGGTATAAGCGAGTTTTTTTTATTAATATTAATTTTTTGGCAAAGTTTATCGATTGCGAGTCGAATGGATAATTTCCAATCATGAAGATTTAGAAAATTATAGGATAATTAGAAAAACGTTCCGAGAAGTATCTCGGAGCTGAGATACGAGAACTCAGAGCCTTACGAGTTCTTAATACCGATCGAGAGATCATCAGTAATTTAATATAGTTTAGTGAATGAATATTGTGAATATATTACTAATATACTGTCGATCATATATATTACGCGACTGAGAATAGTCTATCATCGATCTACCTAGAGTATACTGACGTGGCTTACGGAGTTCTTTAATTCCGGTATAACCTCACAATATGATACGCAGAGGGCACTTCAGTGCATAAGTCGATCGATGAAGCATTTGAGGTGTTATTGTATTTATTTTGAGAAATAAGTTCAATAAGGATATCTGGAGAGAGTCGATATATGGAGTATATAATTTCCGAGAATCTAATAATATATAAATATTTAGTATGACTAGTATAATACGTTCCGAGATGAATTCTCGACTACTCAGTAAAATCGGAACGAACTTTACGTAGTTCTTTATATTGCTTATATAACTCACCTATATGATGAGGACTCTCATGTTATATGTATGACAGTATGGTACTTGGTAATAATTACTCAGAATTTATCAACATGTTCTAAATTATATAATATATAATCTAGAACTGAGTATAGGAACTTCAGCACTCTATTTATAGCATATGCTTGATCAGCTGTTAGAGCTTGAATTCTTGTTTTTTCTGGGTCTAGAAGTTAATTGGTTTACACTAATTTACGGTTATTTATAACTACCTTTTCATAATGAAAACGATTATTAATTAAATTTCTCGAAGACTAATAATTATATGAATCGATCTGGAAAGCCAATTTTATTAATAATTAGATTATAATTATGAGATAATAAAAAGAGGTATAGATTAGCTCTCGTAGATATATATTTTGAGTTGAATAGCTCGTAACTCGAATTTACTTTCAATGTGCAAGATTATTCCGAAATCATTTATAAAATCAAATCTAAGACTCATTGTAGAGAGTTAATAGGAACAGACGTATCTCGCGAGAAGTATAGATATTTCTAAGAAAGTCTTCAGCCGGAGCACACCTCTCAGACGAGATATCGCATTATTAGAGTTATCAGATTAAATTGTTTATTTTTCTACTAATGTACCACGATCTTGAGAGTTAAGACATTATTAAGTAAGAGTGATTAATTTTTACGAGTATTGAATAAAGAACTTCAAATTATTTCTGAGAGATTAGAACTGAATGCAAGGACAGAACTTGCGCGCATATTGGACGAATATCCGTCGAATGAGACAGCTAATTCGCGTACGGGTACCTTATGAGATGCATATTTTATATTAAGTTAAAGAAAAGGGGACACTGGTTGTAAAAAAAAAAAGGTAATTCAGCGGGAATAATGCTTTTAAGAATTTTGTCATTATACCTCGAGCAGATTAAGTCGATCGGATGACATGTTTTCTATATGTATTATCTGAATTCTGCTTTGGAGCGCTAATCTGCGGTCTTCTCATTCTTGCTTTCGCGCGTCAGTCCGCGTATTTGATCTCAATCTCTTCCCGTCTATCCAATCTCAATACAAAATTTCCACTGCAACTCTCGAATCACGTTCTCGCTAAAGACTCCTCTCGTCCTATCGATCCCTTAAACGAGTTCTTAAAATCCGATCCCGATAGCACAATATCTTTATCGCTGATCATCTCTTCTCTTACATCTTCTCGATCTCGCTTATAAATTCTCGATCAATTCATCATATTAGTGCAACCTGATAAGAGCTTCTACTTTCGTAATTCTTTCTACGCTGCTACTCCGACTCGTCTGTCACCAAAATCGCATACGACCAAAGAATGGTAAGAGAGGCCTCTTCAATAACAGTCGTATCATACAATTAACTACCCTGGTTATATGTGATATAACATACATGAACCACATTGATATAATAATAAATATAGACTTAATTTTAAGAGAATATATATAGATGATTCAGATCTGTGTTTAGATTGATGTATTTTATAATTTTGTATAATTTTTTTTGTGTTCTACACATGGAGTGGATATTGGGAGTGCGTTGTCGGCGTTCTTCGCGACACCAGGATCAACTAGCTAATCGCCTTACATGCAGAGAGTCATCTAATAATATAAAATATGAGACTTAGGAAACCGTATCCCGATAAGATCTACGCTACCCGAATATCGAGACGAATAGCTATTTAACGAAAGTTATCTTAAATAATTTATACCGATATTACGTAATAGAAACCATATTTTTAGTGAAGATGACTGAAAATATTTCGAATAAATATTTAATTATTTAATAGGAAACTGAGAAAACGCTTCATTATCAGAGTTCTCTAGCTGAAACATATATCTGAGAAATCGAGGCTACTCATATAGTGATAAGTTCTAATCCGGTTTAACCTAATAACGAACACTATAGAGCATATGAGTCAGATGGTAAAGCATTTTTTAATTATATATATTTTAAGGAGACAGAGGTTTCATTGATTATGCGAGATGACTAGTATATATGTATACAATTATATTATCCTGAGATCAAATAAATTAAGGAAATGATAACTCGATTCGAGATAGAAATTCTATCGCCTAGAATCGACGAGCCTTTAACGAGTTCTTTATAATTACCCGATCGATAGACATATTTAGTGAATGACCGATATTTCGATCAATTAAAATTTAGGAACTGAAAACGCTCTAATCATCACGAGATTATCTGCGCTCGACTGCTGTACGGAGACCTTAAGTTTTCTATATTCATGAAGTTATATATCTCAATACTATTAAATCACACTTATTATTTGAGTATAGTGAGCTCGAAGTCGAGGAAGCTATAGTTTAGTATTTTAGTTATGTTATGTGAGCAAATAGGTTCATAGTCGATTGCGAGAGAGTATGTTGAGATAATGAATCATATTATCTTATCTATATCATATATAAGCATAATATGGAAAGAAAATACCGGGAGAAAAGGTATGTCATCTGTATGTTATTGATATCTCGTAGCGAATCGGTAGACAGCACTGTGCTAATCACGAGTTTTATCCACGTCTACAAGACGTTTGAGATCTGGAGTTGAGAGATAGATCATATTTAAGTGAATGCCTTGATATATTCGATCAAATAACATAGCAGAACTGAGACGGGGTTCCATTCCGAGTGTCTCGAATGTCGATCAGATAACTGTCGATGTCACTTAAACGAGATTACTGTATATTCTCGATGCAGAGATGCTAAAGACAGAAAGCACCTATTTTATAATTCTCTTATAGTGTATCGAGATTAATGTCATGTTTAACTAATCGCACTTAATTGGCGACACCAGCGCATCAATATAAATAATGAGATTTTTAATGAGGAGACTGTGGCAATCACGAGAGGGAGTTCTTCGGCAGGAGTTCTTGTGGTTATTAGGGAGGACTCGAGGGCGGCGAGAGGAGGAGATATTTTACGATAATATAGTTTTTTAATTTCTGTGTTTTGATCTTGTAAATTGTTATTTTTGTCTCTCTCACCTAAAAACATATGAGTTATTCACGACTACGAATCAGGAGCAGACGCGCAATTTATTGTATTACTGTAGATTATAAGCAGATATAAGTCCATTTTTGCAGTTAGGGAATGGATTAAATCGCACTATTTTTAAAATGGCGAGTATAGACAGCCACCCACCAGCGTAAGCCTACTCAGATGTAGGAACTGCACAAAAGAGCTGTGGTAACTTTAAGAGATGGAGAACGGTCAGGAAGTTAGAGCCGGACCAAAAAAAAGCCCACAAAAGCTCAGAGACACGCATACTCCTATTACCCGGCAGTATGTTGGTGTCCATTTTGTGTCTGGCGGGCGGCCCCTAAAAATGATGATGTCAGCGTGCTCTGCACATAATCCATGTATGCGTAATATGCTTGTGATCACCAAATATATAGAATTTTATTAAGTAACAATTTCGATATTATATCGTAGAGATATATATACTAGCACGTATACCTTTTATACAGTGAGGAGAGTTAAACGAATATTCCTCAGTAACTAAATAATGAAAAAATAGAGCACACTAAAGAGAAAAAGTAAATTATTAATAAATGAAAAAACTTATATTTAAAACAATACACTCAATAAAATCAGTAATTGAGACCAGAGGAAGACTAATATGAAATGGCCAAGAAGATAATCAATAATAATAATAATAATAAATCCGTCGTCTTGTCTCAGTTCAAAAAGTATACAATCGATTTCTGGTATCATATAGATAATATTAAATAGAACTGGAACAACGTCTCTTAGGATAATAAGTTTAATTATTTGTTTGTTCCATAATACAAACTAATAAAATTTGTTGTCTGCGCATTGAGATAAAATGATTCTATTAATTAATATGCATAATAATAATTGCACAATTTATCGGATATATATATATTCCGTTCTTCCAGACACTAGTATATATAGCTATTATCTCTCACAGATAGTCTCTTGTTAGGATAAGAATGAGATATATACTCTAACTTTACTTCTCATTATCGTTAGATGTTCCATGGTAAGATGAGCATTAGGTATAGGACAAATGATTCTCGATTGATGACCTTTATGTTTTGAGAGAGAATATTAACCTATATCCTAATGAATACAAATTATTTGAATTTTGATTTATAACACTGACTAATAGAACAGAGCAAGTTGCTAAATTTCGAAAATTTTGTCTCCTTTTTTCATTTTTTAATTTAAGTCCGACAAAGAACCATCTCTCCAAATAGATACTCCCTGTAAATGTACCTAAAGCAAAATCATGAGGAGGTTGATATTCTAAAAAGGTAAACTGTGAAGTGAAAATTCAATATAGAGTGTAAATTAGCCACAGAAAATATATTTGAAGAGATATAAAAATTTTAAACTACACTAGTATTGTTACTTCTCATTCTTTAGTGGTATGATAAATATAAAATGTTACGGCATAAAAAACAATTGTAAGTTAAATCACTTGAATTTAACGGCTTTAATTATTTAGAATGAAGAATGGCTCAGATATAAAAAGTATGAACATACTACACGATTGCACATAATCAAAATACTATTTTCTAAAATTTTTACGTTATATATGAATTCGAACGAGAGCTATTGATATAGAAAGTTCTCAAGAACGAGAGACTAGTATATAATTTTATACATGATTATAAAACAGACACTGAGGATCGAGGAGAGCATATAGATATTCAGATATTACGGTTCTACATAAATTAAAGGCTATAAATGGAGAATTAAATATGGGAAATATAACCGAAAAAATTTTCATAGTCATTTCCTAGATTGTATATTTACGAAACCACATATGGCTTTCTGAGCTCTATATATATATTTTATATATATCCGCAAAAAAATATGGATCAGGATCATTGCCATTCCTCATAAAGAAAGAAGTTTTTATTTCTAAAAATGTTATTCCGTCGTTACTACTCATTTCACCGATGGCGTGTTATCGTTATGGACGATGTCGCTAATATTTTTTCTACGTTTAATATTTAAGTCTCAGACATCCTATACCACGTTATGGTCAATCATATCAGGTATATTGTATAGTTATAGTTAATAATCAAGTATTTCATACTAATTTAATAAAATAACTAGCTGTTATCCATGTGTATTATAGCCTAACAGATATGCGGATACTGAAAATACTTAAATATTTAATTTAATAAAATTTATAAAAACAATTCAATAATATTTGATGAGAAATGATATAATGTGACACCTCGAATTTTCGAGAGAAATGATATAATGGTCTGGAGAATATGTTTTTCCCTTTATAATATTAATTATCAACGCTCAATGATTATTTATTATATATATGTATTATGATTGATTTGTATCAGGTGATATTAATAATATTATTTTAGACACACTATACAACGAGAATAACTTAACCTATCTTAAATTGTATCTTTTTAGTATTGCGCTCGTATTAGTTAACAAACCGGTCACTATACCTATAAAGGAATTTTAAACCTAACTGATTTAAAAGATTGAACTAATATAAATAATTTGGAGCATGGCAAACATTCACTACGCATTCTTGTATGATCTCGTGGCTTTTAAGAAGAAATGATACTTATTTTATATACACGTAGATAAAATGAGAAAACTTACAGTTTTTAACACCTGAGAATGAATATGAGTATTTTAATGATTATTTCTAGATCATCACCTAATTTCCTGATTATTCTAGCTTCCCTCGAAGTCTTTAAAATTAAATTCGAGAGATCGTGGACATAATAGTATAAATAAATGATACGATTAATTGGATTTAACTGATATATCTGACGTGGATAGATGTTGTTCGAATTATGTATAATAAGATTATTCACTCAAATATATCTCTGAGAAATAATGGATTTTAATAGTTAATTTTACTTCTTATTTATAAGGTTAGTGTATATGAGGAATTCCTTTAGGAGACAATAAGTAAAATTAAGCACTAAAAATATATCAGCGACGTCGTTGAATTAGATTTTATGGCTATTTTACGCTATGATTATAAAATCATATAGAAAGATTAGTCCTTATCCGTAATGTCATTAGGGATAATGCCCTATCTATAGATATAAAACTAATCATTTTAACATTATCGTGAGAGAATTCGGGCAGTCAATAAAGTAAATTCCATTCGCTAGTGTTGTGTGTGTGTGTGTCAAAAGATGATTTGTGCTCGCTAGTGTAGATAGTGATAGGTCGTTGTCGCAGAGGAGATGAGAAGTTAGGCGAGAGCCAGTATTGACCGAGGGAGGGATAGAATAGACGAGGAGAGACCGAATGAGAGAGGAGAGAGAGAAGAGACCGATCAGAGGAGAGATGAGGAGTATTAATACGAAAAGGAGGTAACACACAGACAAAGATAAGGAGGAGAGGAAGTGCATGAGACGTTATAAGAGAGAGAGAATAGCATTGCTTGAAATCTGTCCCACTAAAATTTTCTTCTATACACTCATTCTAATGCTCTTTTATATTTATAACTAATAATTATTTGAAAAGCGAAGGTTATCAGAAATCTATTGGATGAAATACAAATCTGCAGATATTGAGGCATCATGGAGTTTTCTTTTTTCTGCACTTATCTCTCCTTTAACTCCGGAAATAAAATATAAAAGAGAAAGACCAAGAAGCAATCACAATATAAGATAAACACACCGCAGGTGGCAGTATCCACGATTGTTAAGACTGAGTTGAGCTATTTATTCTCTCTTTGGTGATCATATTTCCACCCAATATCTTTAAATTCGTATCTGTGAGAGATATAATTATATTTCATCGAGAAAATGTATGGTATAGACCCACGTGAAATTCAATTATGACAGGATATCGAACACAATAGGGTGAGATATTCGAGTTTATTAGCATAAATAATTAAATATTATGTAAACGTATAATCGGGTTTCGAAGTGGACGATTTTGCTGCAATCACAGGGTCTACAAATTATAATCACAATAATTAATTTAAGAAATAAATAAATAATATATGTAGAATTTATAGAATTATATAGATTTGTAAATGCAAGTAGATATACGGTCACTTGCGGACGACGAATACCTTTACGGAGCTGTGACCCTATCTCGGAATGGAAAATAATGCCTAAGGAGATCAATATTATAAGTATAGCTAGATTGCACATCCAAAAGGAAAAGAACAACCACAAATTAAGTTCCGTCTTTCATCATCCGATAATATACGACTAAGAGATGAGCGCAAACGGAAGTAAATTTGAGAATATACCAATCATCTATGTCGCTTCTATATTAATATGAAAATACTATTTGAAAATAGTTTTGTCAAATTTGATGAACACAATATAGGAGATAACGCTGGTGGATTTCTCTTTAGAATTACCTTTTCATTAAATTTATGTAATTACGATGTATGTAGCCTGACAACGCTATTTTCATATATATCCCCCTCCTTCGTTGTATATGCACATGAAGATTAAAAATAATGATTAAATATCAATAGTAATTCACTCATATAGAAATTATATTATCACGGGTTGTCCGAATAATTAATTAGATAGATTTTTATTCTCACTATCATGTTTGTATTATGAAAAAAAAGTATATATCATCGATAATGATAATATTGTATAAAGATAATTCCCTTATACAATGGCGCAGGATATCGTCATAGGATAGTGAGCTTTATTGGAAATTTTTTCATGGGAAGTAGGCTCAACCTACTTTAATTCAACGCGCTCAAGGAAGATGAATCCCAACTCAGATGTACGTCGAGAGAACTCGGTTTTTTTTAACTTCGAGCATCGAGATTAGGAATATATAATTAATTAAGTTTTTCTTCTTAATTTTTAAGTTATATTAATGGAGTTGTAAATAAATATATTATTGTCTAATCTAAATTATTTTTAGTTTTAATCTAACCATAATTAAAATTTAAGAGTAGTGCAATTGTTTAATTTATAATGATTATTATTAAGGAAATTTGAGATAAACAAATGTAGTCACACTATTTTTAATATCTTCTTATTTTTCATATCATTTAATAAACAATAAAAACAAATAAACTTTTATTTTATCAACAAACATCTCGAGTTATCGGGACAAGCATCTCATCTATTGTTTAGAGACGCTGGAATTTCTTCGGTTGCAACTTAAGAGGTATCATTGGACACGGAAAATTCTTTCTTATTCTAATAATAGGGAGAAAAGCGACTAAACTTGGATGATAGCAGTTGCAGCATTTCTATCAAGAACATAATTTTAAAGGTTCGCAATCGCAAACACACATTCCGGTTTAGAGGTACAAAAATTGCAAACTGGATTCTTGGAAATAATATAACTAAAATAGCGATCGTTTTGAAGAATTCCTAATTTCGCAAACGAATTATCCTTTTCCTCCGTACATTAACATAAGGGCGGAGGTATTTTCCGTCGCTTAAAATCATTTATTCTGACGTTTAAAACATTCAACCAAGTTTCTTGCAGAAACTACTTTCCTTCCTCGCGACTAATTCGCAGTTCTAAGTTAGGAGAGCGTAGAACTGTTATTTTTTTGGGGACATATTGAATCAAACAGAGAGAATGATAAGAAGAAGCAGTTCAATTTTGGAGTAATTCTCTGAATTGAATTTATATGTACAACGTACAATATATTCACGATTATATCGTTATTTATAGAAAAACTATTTCTACGGAATTGGAAAAAAATGTACAAAAAAGCCAATGTCAAAAATTTTTGAGAATAAATTTTCTTATTTAGTGGAAGGAAGCACAAGGCTAAAACACTGTCTCTAATTTTTGATATAAGAATCGAGAACATTTGAAATTTTGAGCCAATGGTTTTACTACCTATATAATCAATGAGGAAAGGGACACGCAGCATTAAGCATTTTGAGAATGATCCAATGAGAGAGAGAGGAGAAGGATGAGAGAGAGTATGAGAGTATCGACGTAGCACGCAGACGCCCCGCCGCATTTGCAAGAGAGACGAAGCCAGTATGAGTGATGATTGACGAAAGAGAAGTATATCAGCGCAGGTCGAGAGAAGACAAAATATGCGAGGGACAGAGCAGTATCGTTTACGGAAGAGCACGTACGGCTATCCCGTTATGTTGGATTATCAGCTTTGACTAACATAGATATGCTGAGTAGAAATAACAGCCAAGAAAAGCTGTAATGCCCACAAAAAGCGCAGTTTTTTGGCTCTCGAACGGGATCCTCCTCATCCGCCACGTGTTCAGAGATGAAGCAGAATGAGAGAGAGCACGAAGCATGAGAGTTAGTAGATCGTGCGAATAGTTTTTTCTTTCTTTGCATTCAAATTAGCCCCAGGGATTTTTCGGAACACGATTTGCGCGATCCTGAAACACCCAATTGACACATTAACAAAAAAGATGTTTGTTTTTTTTTGAAAATGACTTTTTTAAAATTTTAGCCTTATCAGAGCATCTTCTGGAAATCCCATTCTTCCTAGTTATCACGAACCCAGTAAATGGTTTTACAAATAACATACATTCCCCGTGAGCATCAAACCATTCCTTATTGATTCCCTTTTCGAGACTTTTAAAATCATTTTCTTCTTTCAGGAGCATTGAAACGCATTCGTACGATTCATCCGTACCGTGTTTAAGCAAATTGACTATTGTCGGACCAAACTCATAAATTTCGCTCACCTTTTCTTCAAATTTTTTAGCGAAAAAGTTTTTTAAATAAGAACCCATTGAAAAGGTAGATTTGAAATCATTATAATTAGTTTCAAGCGCGTCTTCTTGAAGTTTACCTCTGGATGTTGAATCTTGGATTTTTTTATTATTTTTTAATAGAATTTTGTTATTTTCGATTTCACTGGTGCAGCTAGACTTAATATTCGACCCCGAGAAACACTTATTATCGCATTTATCGTCGAAGACGGCCGGTTCTGATGCAAAAAACGACATAAAAACGTTGCCAGGTTCTCCCTTTTTAAAAGAGCCAATAGCGTCTTTATCAGCAATTTCATGGGCAGCGTGATCGTTTTCTTTATTAGATTGAAAAGCGACATTCTCATAACCTTCGTAATTATTAACATATTCGGCGAGGTGTCTTTCATCAGCCTCTAAGGGAGGATCAGGAAAACGGGTAACATTTAATATCGGAGAAAGGCGTGTGGATTTTTGAATATGATTTTTTGATCTAGGAAAATTAAAATTATTGTAACGAAGGGATGAGGTATCGGAATCGCTTTTAGTGTCTGTTTTCTGGCCAATATCTCCCTCGGTTACATATTCAAATATAGGGTTATTAGGCATTTTATTTATAGTTGAAACACGTTTTTCATTTTCTTCGGTTGTTGCGATACTTTGCAAAGTTGGCGGAGAAATATTTGAAATATTTACTTCTGAGGGGGAAATTGGTTTCAATGAACTTTCGTTCACTTCCCCATTTTTTCGGTTCCATTTCAATCCTGACTTTTCCTTTTCGCTCTCTTTTTCTGGTCGTTCTACTTGACCTTCTATTCGCTCACCCTTATTATTGGATTGGAGAGTAACGGGAAAAGAAACGATATCATCGGCGCCAACGTTAAAACTTTCACTTTGCGCGGTGGGGTTGGAAACTAAAAACGTTGACAAGTCGATATCGTTACTATCATCGGCATATTCTCTATTTTTAAGTCCATGAATACTATCGTTCATCGCTAAGATACGATTCTCTTCGTCGTTATTATTATTATTATTAATAGACTTTTTATCTGATTGATTTTTTAATTTGCTCGCATCTTCAATACGTTCGATATCAATTTCAGGGTAGATGAAATGAGGTGTTGGTTCGTTGCTGTACCTGTCGTCGTCGTTTTTATCGTCGCTGTTGTGGCCGACGCTACCCTCATCGTCGCCACTGTGGCCGACGCTATCCTCATTGTCGTTGCTGAGCCCGATGCTATCCACGTCGTCGCTATCCTTGCCGTGATCGCCGTCGTTACCGCAACTTTCATCGTCACCGTCGTATTCGAATTCATCGACATTTTGACTGGAACTGATCGGTGAATATCTGTCGAGTGCCTTAGAACCATTATTGAGGTTTTCTTTAATACTTTAATTACTGTAAGAACTCTTCAATTATTTAAAACTTTTAAGGCGTTTCTATGACGTCGCTAACATGCTACTATTAGCAATATAATTTTATGTTCGTAATAAATGTTACTTAAATCTTTATCCTTACTCATGTACTTTCTTATCATAGTTCTTATTAAATTCTTTAGATCTTCTTCACAGTAAGCTCGAGAGAGATATTTAGCTGATCATCACTTTAAAACATTCTGAAGCCATTAAAGAAGTAGAATCTGCTATCATTATGATCGTATTTTTCATATATTTGTCTAATTTTTTGTTGAACTAGACGCGTGTGTTACTGATTTCTCATATCTTTTTTGAGCGTCTCATCAATATAAATTTTCTGACTCATCAGACTCCTCACTCATAATGATTGGTTCGTATATCGTATTTTTAGCATAACGGAGACATCAGTTTTTGATCATTAGTTGTGTTTCCGAAAATCGTATTTATGTATTCCGCTAGTTTAAAATATTTCAGATATCATTAGAGTTATTATATTTTTTTAGATCATTTTATTTAAGTAGCAATGAAAAGTAATCGTTCTGGAAATTTACTCCATCCTCGTATCATTTGATTTTCAATCTTCCTTTCCATACCGACTACCGTCCTGACTCATTATTATTCTTCCTTCACTTCTTTCCCGAGAGTTTATCTGATACCGTGTGCTGAATTGGAGGTATTATTATTGCTCATAGCCACTAAAAGTTAAGTATTTTCAATATGAGAGGATCACGTATTTATTATCGTCCGATAATTTGCGTCTCTGGATGCACTATATAGTGCTCTTGAAAGAGGCATTATTGGCATATATTTTTGGAAGCGAATACGGAAGGATGTCCGCACCACATTCTACTGTGTCACCAATTATAGTTTGTTTCGTTATTGCTTTTCTTTTCCACTAATTGGGGAATCTACCGTCGTCCGCTAGATGTAAAAAATATGCAGATCAGAGAGATGTTACTGTATACATAATTGATGGCAGCGGAAAGTGATTTTTCACAAAACCAGACTTGTTTCAGGTTGTTTGACGTGTACTATTCCATATTCAATTTATTTCATCGTTACTAGGATAATGCTGCGGTTAATGAGAATAATATAACTAGAATCTCTGATATTATTTATATTTCATTTCATTTGTTATATTATATCAGCTCCACATCTTTAAAATATTTTAAACATTTAGTAGTAAATGAATTTCTTCGATAATTCTGCAGGTTTTATTGTTTCCCGAGTAATAAAATATAAAGAGAAAGGTTAAAGTTATACAATTTTTTTTTTTGGAAAAAAGAAATATATTTATTATCGCGATAGCTCTACTTCTATATATAACAGTAGGTTTGTGGTAAGCGCAGTGAAGATTGATTTTATCCTATAAATTGCCTGAGAATAAAATATGACACAACAAAGCCGATCGCCCACTTGAACGCTCCAATAATCTCGGAGCAAACCTGAATGCAGTAAAAAATAACTGAGTGCTCTAATTATTCTAGGAAACAGTATATATCGCGTAAAATGAGAAAAATAAATAAGAACCGAAGGATTGCTCGAAACATGCTTGTTATGCGGAATCACGGATCCCCCCTCCGTGGGTATCGGGCGTCGATCAAGTTCCAAAACTTTCAAAAATGGTGGATCACACCGTTATAGTGCTTTTGCTATTAAATAACCCATCTCTATGAACAATTATAATTCCAAGGGTCGAGTCAAAACTTTATTGACGAGAAATCGACTTGAGAGTCGAAAATGAAAAATAGGTTTGTGGTAAGAGTTCAGCTTTAGAGAATATAAGAGAGAATGGTGCCGTCGGAATAAGTGAGAGAAGGGAAAGAGGAAAGTGCCAGGTTTGAGTTGACATTTTCTGGAAAGTGCCAAAAAAGAGAGAGGGAAGAGAAAAGAGTTTTTAGTGCCATGCATAATAGATTTTGCACGATTCGAGATGAAATTTAAATGACATGAATTTCTGGAATTTGGAAATGAATGTAATTTTTGTATGCAACGTCCCTTCGACTGGTAAGACGAAAGGAAACCGAAATTAAGCGAATAATTTTTAAGCATAGAACAAGATGCGGTGATGAGAAAATGGTCGAAGAACTCCCCCAAAAGA
>JABUQX010075261.1:0-15000 GCA_015478945.1 Trachelipus rathkii | reverse complement strand
TATCGGTCATTAAAAGCAAGCATAATCGTAAAACGTCTATAAACATAAAAAGCATTGACGAACGTAAATGTTGGACTAAGGCGATTTGGTAGGGAAGCCAAATTTTCCGTAAACGAAGGAAATGCCGTAATTTTTTGAAATTACGGGATACTCATTGCTACGAATACCTTCCATTATTTTTAATAAAACTCTCAATATTAATGTTCGCAACAAGATTTTTAGATGTAATTTTAGAAGTCTTTTCAAAAGAGACCGAGAACGGTAAGGTTGTTAAACAAGCTCAAGGAAACGTGTTTCGAAAGAAAAGAAAATAATTGATTAGGATATTAAAAATCTTGTTGTTAAAAAGGAATAAAAAAAAACAGATAATTGAAAAAAACTTTAAATTTGTAAACTTATTAAATATTAATGCAAATCAATTTTTCTATATCAACCTATATAACAAAATTCTGAACTTCGATTCACAATTATTATTAATCAATAAGTTTATAAAAACGCTATGCCAAGTTGCCACGGAAATTTACTACTTTCTTCAATACAGGAATACATATTATTATTATTATTATTATTATTATTATTATTATTATTATTATTATTATTATTATTATTATTATTATTATTATTATTATTATTATTATTATTATTATTATTATTATTATTATTATTATTATTAAACATCTGTTACCAAAGCATTAATCTGATTCAATTTACGACAATACTCGTTTAAACGCTAAAAAGGTCAAGGATGTTCCCTTTAATTAAACAATCTTTTACTCTCCTGCCTCCTGCCTCGTGCCTCGGAGTGCCTCCTGCCTCCTGCTGTTGTCCTTTCTTTCAATCTTCTCCGGCTTTCTCGCAGTCCTTAAAGCGGAAGAAGTATTCCAATATTTGTTCTACCATAGATAGAATCGCGCGCCGCATTCACATTCCAGAATTTATATATATATATATATATATATATATATATATATATATATATATATATAGAAATAAAAAAAAAAAACTCTTCTCTATATATATATATATATATATATATATATATATATATATATATATATATATATATAATATATATATATATATATATATATATATATATATACTATATATATATATATATATACTATATCTATATATATATATACCACACTATATATATATATATATATTTGAGGAAAAAGAATAAGGAATGAAGAGCTATAAAATCTATTTTGTTCCTAAATTAATTTCTCATGAAAATGTCAACCATATTTTATCATTAGAGAAATGATGAGGCATTAAAAATCGATATAAACCGACAAAGGACGAGAAGCAGACTTTAGAGATTTTATTATTTTTAAGAATTTAATAAGAGCAAAGATTTTATATATATATAAAAAGGAAAAAGATAATGGTTTTGGTGCGTAACAACCGAAAAAAAAAATTATATAGCTCCACATACCTGCTAAACCTTGCAGTTTAGGTTAAAAAATTTTTATGAAATATTTCATTAAAAGATGACGAAGTATCAAACCCACTTTGGATATAACAAGAAAATTTTGTGAGATAAAGTTTGCCATCTGGTTACGAAAACTATAAAGTTTTTTATTATAAATATTGAGAATAACTCGAGTATTGAGAATAATTCGAGTGGTCATACAGACATTTAAATATTCCCATGCTACACCCATTATTCTGGTTTACTATCACACGATTATAATTGACAGATACAATAACAACCGAAATCAAATTGGCTTCAGAGGCAAAGTGTTAGACGGAAAAGTACCTGAAAGCTTACGATACGAAAAATAGAATAACAAGTACTAAAACACAGCGTATTATATTTTTTAATTTAAAAAACTGATTAAAATTCAGTATTAGAATAAAGCCAATGGATTTGAAAGAGTACGTAATTGTATACACACCCAAAATTTAAGGTAACCTAATAATATGATATTATGAAATTACCAGTATTCTCTCTCTCTCTCTCTCTCTCTCTCTCTCTCTCTCTCTCTCTCTCTCTCTCTCTCTCTCTCTCTCTATATATATATATATATATATATATATATATATATATATATATATATATATATATATATATATATATATATATAATTGATATATATATATATATATATATATATATATATATATATATATATATATATATATATATATATATATATATATATATATCATTTCGTTTATCAGCCTCCACCTTCATATACATATCGATTGCATGGATTCGAACACATTTCTTAAAAGTGAAATAAAACTGTTTAGAGTCAAGTTTAAACTATAGTAATAAAACAGCTTAACACCTTTAAAATTAAAAAAAAAAAGTTTAAATCTATGTAAACTAACGTAACTCAACATAACCTTACTTAACGTATCATAATCTCACTTAACGTAATTAATATTTATATTTATAATATATTTCACTTTGCATTGCTTAAAAAAAGAAAAAACACGCTTATGGCACCATGCGCGCTTTGTACATTTTGTTCGATAACGTAGGTTTAAAATTTTTTTTTTGACTTAAGCTTAACTGGAAGCAAATAACCGACTTGAGTCATTTATTTTTTTATTTAGCGCCCCTGGGCTCCCCTTATTTGGGGGTCTATGATATCTCCATAAACTCAGCGACCTCCACCGGGCGGAGCTACATGTCTCTCAGAAAAAGAAATCTGATAGAGAGTTGTGTAGGGAGTAAGTAGAGCACATCTTAGAAGGAGGTGATCATCTGTTTCAGCCTCTATCTGGCATCTTCGACAGAGTGGAGAGGTAGCGTCTTGGAGTCTAAATCTGTGCCTGTATTCCTGAAGGTCTGGGTGATGACCCGATCTCAATCTAGAAAGTGAGATTTGCATCTTTCGTGGGAGTGTATTTTATGTTGCTGATATTTCAGGGGGCGGGAATTTATGAGGTCATTTGGTGGGAGATTGTTAAGGTATTGCTGTGTAAAGTATGTATGAATATGTTTTGAGAGAGATGTGCTGTTTGGAGGAGGGAAGGATGGTTCTAAAGAGTTCTCCGTAGTAGAGGGCAGCGGAGGAGGGAGGGGATTTTGAACTATGTATAGTGTGATCTTGTAGGTAGTTGTGGTATTAATGGATTGAGTCAAGAGTCCTGTCACAGAATTGTGTTCCTATCATGTCCAAATGGTTCTGAATGGGGGAGATTTTTGTTTCCTCGCGCAGATGTTTGATTGGGGTGGTTTCCAGACAGCCTGTGATTGTTTGAAGGGCAGTATTTTGTATTCTTTGTATTTTGATTTTATTAGTATATATATATATATATATATATATATATATATATATATATATATATATATATATATATGCAAACATATACATGTACTTATATTATATATATATATATATATAATAATAATAATAACTTATATTTATTCGCTATATATATAATAACTTATATATATATATATATATATATATATATATATATATATATATATATATATATATATATATATATATATATATATATATATATATATATATATATATATATATATATATATATATATATATATATATATATATATATATATATAATAATAATAATAATAATAATAATAATAATAATAATAATAATAATAATGATAATAATAATAATAATAATAATAATAATAATAATAATAATAATAATAATAATAATAATAATAATAATAATAATAATAATAATAATAATAATAATATTTAGTGATGCATGCCACATCAACATCCGCATTCGCACTTATAAACTGGGGATGTTGATTATGTGTATAAAATAATACAACTTATAAAATTAATCTGTCTTCTACTGTTCGATTAATTTTTTTGAAGTTTTATGAATATTTTTCTAAGATTAGTTCACAATCTTTCTACCATCGCAAACTCTGTTTTCATTTAAAAAAAGTACCTAAAAACTATAGTTTAAGCAAGACTTTCCCCATCTACCTTTTTTTTTTTTTCAAACTGATTGATCTTCGTCTTCTTGAACTTTGCACTAATTTTCATAATTTTACTTTTAAGAAGATTAATTAATTAGCCCTTTTCCTCGTCACTCTCGTTCAAAGTCAACCAAACCGCCCAGTATTTCTTTTGAATCAGTAACTAATACAGTATCATCAGCAAATAATAGAAAGCCTGTCTCCTACTACCTTCTTGTAGATACATGTCAGCTCCTTTCCAGATTATATCCATATCCTTAACGACACTATTCATAAGGATGTTAAATAACCATGGAGACATAACACAACCCTTTCTCAAATCTACTCCTGCTTTAAGCAACTCTCCTTCCCTCATTTTAATATTTCATATTTTTATTATAAAATACTTTAACAGCGTTTAACAACATTCCATTTACTCCATAAAATTTCAAGGTTCTCGACAATTTCCCTCTTTGAACTCAGCTTTATGCCTTTTCCAAACCAATACAAAAACATCTTTATTTATTTCTGAGAATTTCTCTATCAGTATTTTCAAAGAAAACTCCTGATCCACACATTCTCAATCGTTCCTAAAACCACATTGTTTTCTTCTCCAATCTGTTTATCCGTAATACTTTTAATTTTACTATTAACACTTGTCCATATATATTTACCTACAACACGCAATATACTGTACTTATTCCTCTGTTATTAGAGCATTCCTTCTTTGTCACCATTACCCTTGGAAATTTGAATTGCTAAACTTGTGGTACTTCGCATCCTTCTCAGTAAATGTTGAAGTAATCTCTTCAGCTACTCCATGACACTATTAGCCTCCTTAATAAAATTTCTACTTGTATTGCATCTAAACCAAAAGATTTTTCTCCTTTCGTTTTCTTCAAAGCATTCATGATTTCATTCTTTGTAATAAGTTCCACGTTTTCATTCTTAATTTCTTTCAACCCAATATATTCTTCTGCTCTAACTTGTTGGCTTTCTTCTTCCTTCTTCTCCTCCTCCTCCTCATCCACTATATCAGCATTTAGTAATTCCTTATTTAAAATGTTCTCCTCCTAAAGGAATAATTCGCTTAACGAGCTCTAGACATCATCATCTATATATTGAAAAAAAAATATTCGGAAAGGAGGCTTATGGCATTAAGATTATTATTTACATACTATCAATATTGCATTTTGGAATGTATAATATACTCATTATATTTATATTATTTATTCTGATAAATTATCCTTATTCGAGAGATAGATATATAGTCATATATATATATAAATATTTAGAGATTAGATATAAATTATATATGACTTAATATATAAAACATATAACTATAGTTAGTCTATATAGATAGATTTTATAATATAATAATATATATAGCTATAATAGAATATATATATTATATTAATCAAAATTTAAATTTCCCTTTTACCATTCAGTAACAATTTATATATATTAACTAGAATTAAAAATAAGTGATAAACAAGTTATATTCTAAACATTTCTATGCGATACGAGGTAGAAGTGAGGCAATGCCCTCAGTTGCAAATTTTAAAAAACAAAAAGGTAAGACTATATCATTTTCAGTATTTTCTTTAATACATGTATCTAAATATTATCAGTACATTTGTATCTGTATTTGAGAAGAGTCACTTTTATTACTGAAGAAGATATACGAGTTGCATTTATTTCTTTTTTTTTATGGAGATTTATATAGTAGCAGTTGGAGTTGTTTTATTCAAGAGAATATATCTTTCAGTCAAAAGGAAAGTGCGAGAGAGAGAGAGAGAGAGAGAGAGAGAGAATGTTTTCCATGCATATGACAATACTTGATGAGTTAATTGAAATTAAATCAAATCGGAATAATTTTCTTCCTAATTATTCTTTTAATAAGCAAAACAAGCTAAATTAATAATAATATATAGGCCAATAAAGCTATTCTTTTAAAAGCATTGTGAATAAAAGTGGCAAAATCTCACACTGCGCTCTGAATTATTGAACTTCTTGCTAAGAAAAACAATCAAATGCTTCCACATTCTCCATGCAAATTTTGTTCTCAGCTGGCTCATCTTTTTTTAAAAGAAAAAAAAAACTTACATAAAGATGAAGACCTATTTAATAATAACATATATGAGAAAATATGATCAAGGCTTCTCTCAATATAAAGAGAAAGGGAAATTTTTATTCATCACAACGGAAAAACTAATTTTTAATTGAATTCAATTGCTTACCTATTATTATTATATTACTATATATATATATATAGTATATATATAGATATATATATATATATTAGTTATATATAGTATGATATATAAATATATATATATATACTAATATATATATATATATGATTATTATAATACTATATATATATTATTGTATAATATAATATTAAATGTTAGATATATTATATATAATATAAGTGTAATTATAATACAATATAAATTATATTATTTATAATACATAGGATATATTTATATATATAGTATATAGTATATATTAATAGTTATATATAAGATATATACCTATTTATATATAATTAATAACTACTATATGTATAGTATATATAACATAATCATATACTATATATAAATGTGTTTATAAGTACTATATTATAAATATATAGACTTATATACTTTATATATATATATATATATATCAAGAGTTTAATATCTAACAACTAACCACATATACTACACATATGCTTTTGAACCGAAACTATAACAAATATTATAATACATTTTTGTTACTAATATTATTATTACTATATAATAATAGTAATTCATATATATATATATATTATTAATACTATATATTAATATATTTATACAACATAATATATTTATATTATATTATAATACTATATATTATATTATAATCATTAGTGAGTATATATATATACTATATTATATAGTATATTATATAATATATATATATATATATATACTATATAATATATATATGATATATAATATATATTAATACTATAATAATATATTATAGTATATTATATTAATTATAGCACATATAATAATTAAGTTTGCGCCCCATTTTGGATATGCCCTATTCTATATAGGGAACTACTCTAGAATTTGCTAGCCAATGATTGCCGGCAACGAACCGGCAACGCAAGAAACACCTCTACCCTTTTGCAGTCATCGGACTCGCATTCGCTTCCTACATACATATTACCAACTGTTCTTTTATAAATTAAGAAAGAAAATATTTTATTAAAGATATTTATATTATATAGACAGGCAATGATCGTGAATATATTTAGCTATTGACTGCCAATAAAACTATCGGCTGAAAAATCGAGTATACTCCACAAGAGCCCCCGCAACCAAAGCAAAGACACTAACACAACCCAACCAACCCAACATCCAACACAACCATCAATAACCAAACAACCAAACACACAGACCCAAACACACCAAACCCCACCACTCCCAACCAAAAACATCCACAACCAACACGCATCCAAAACAAACAGCCATAAACAAAAAACAACAATACACAAAACGCAAACGCAAAACCCCAAACTTCCGCAGCCTACCAATAACACCCGAGCCACCAAACCATATTATACTCGTCACATAGCGTCCTCGTAGCCACTACGTCTGCATACAAAGAAACCACATACACAAACCAAAACAAATACCACACGTGGATAAGACACAACCTCAGTATTTAAGCCGTAACACATCTATGCTGGCTTATAAATATCTGTTAAATGCCGCGCGTCAATATTATCAATAAAAAAGCTGCACAAGCCATATTCAAAATAGTTTTATCATCGGATGCAAAAATATAATATCATATATGAAAATATATACATCTATACATCTATATAAGATTTGTCTGTATGATTGCTTGAACTACTGATAGTGATCATCAGAATTCGTATAGGCATATTCTATCTACTTATATGAATTATTGATGGTTGTTATTGGTATTAAGTGTTTATTAGATTAATTAATTGTATAGAATTTAGCTGCTGATATGTAATCGTGTTCTATATATGGGTTCATAGAGACTACGTGAGTGTGTTTCTTTTTTAGTGTTATGCATTATATTTATCTAAGTTCAAAATTTATTCTATATGTTCATGATATAATAGTATATATCGAATTAGTTTGATTTACAATATTTTTAGAATTATTGCTTGTCGTTATATAATTAAGCCAGAACTTCACAATAAATGCTTTTCATTCAACTTTAAACATTACCTTCTACATTAGAAAATTTTGAACTTTAGAATAAATTTTTTCAGAAATTAGTCACCAGTACAGTATCCACAAATATGCCTATATATACTATATATTATTATATATAAATATAAATAATGATATAGTATCCATTTATATATGATAGATTAAATAATATAGTAGATCTATATTTAATAAGTAAGAAAACCATAAATTAAAATATCTCTAATATGTAAAAGATATAATATAGCTTAGTATATATAACGTTATATACTATATCATATTATTATATATTTATCTATATATTACGTTATATAATATATTATATACATATATACTATATATATATATATATATATATATATTACTATATATATCATTATGAATATTATATAGTACTATATATATAATTTTTTTTTGAAGGGAGGAGTGGGCACTATCTATCATTTGATCATAAACCCAAATGCTCAATGCCTTAATTCACACACACACAACCACACACACTACACACATACACACACACACACACACAAACACACACACAACACAAAACACACACAACCAAACACACCACACCCACCAGGAGTTTGAAATTTCCTAATTATTATATGCTTAGCTTCCTTAATGACTTGTTGATCCTACGCTAATATGAGTCCAATGCACAAAACAATCATTTATTGAAGAAAGAAAGAGTAAGATAAGAAATAAATAAGATATTTGTTAGAGATATGCTTGAAATAAAGTGTAATGAAAAAGTAATATAGTCTATTGTGAAGAAATGCACACACGCACGAGTCAGATGTGTTTGGCTGCCGTTTTGAATAAAGTTGATGAACGAGTGCGAAGCGATGCGGAGAGATCAAGGGAAATGTGAGAGCTCACTCTCTTCCCCACAACCCCAAAAACGAGAAAATAAAGTCTTAAAGACAAAGAAATATTAATGATTTTCTAAACAACTAGTTATACTTAAACATTTGTATTCAATTCAGAATACTAAATATATATAATCAAATAACTTCAAAATTAGATTGATGAAAGCCAAAAAATATCCTTTAAATTAATAATGAGATCGTATTCTTTTTGCTGCCGTCTCTCTCCATTCTCCGTCTTTGGAGTTACTACACCCAAACGATCAATAGCGAACGATGAGAAAAAATAAGCGTCAACTACTGTTCCTTTCTTATTAAAATCCAAATGGACGATTCTATCAGTCTTTTTTTCACCATCACTGTATAACAAGAAGTAAATCAAATAATTAACGAAATAAACTAATTGTACTGGATGATCCTTAAAGTAAAAGCCCTCAATATCGTCCTATTTGCCTAAATAAACTACATATATATATATATATATATGATATATATATAATATAAATACTATATTTAATATATATTATATACATATATAGTATATATATAATATAGTTAAATATATATATATATAATTAATATATATAATAATTATGTATATAGTATATATATGATATATATATAATATACTATATATACTTATCAATTAATTATATTATATAAAATATTATCTATATATTAATAATTATATAGTATATATACCAATATAATTGTATATAGTATATATATTAATTAGTATAGTATATACTATATCTAAATATACTACTTTATATACTATATATATATATATTGATTACAATATAAAAATAATACTATAGCCTATATAATATTATTTATTATATAATATATATATATATACTATAGCTTCAAATGTTTAAATATATATACTATATGATATATATATATAAGTATAAATATATATTATATTATATTATATAGACTAGCGTAATATATATATATAGTGATATACATCTATACTATATATATAATATAATAAATTCCTAAACTTTTACAACAAAATACGATAATATACAAACACTGGTATATAGGTATATAACTACGATAACATTAATCTATATAATAGTATAGTATCATATTAATAATACTATATATATAATACATATATATTAATCTATATTATATTATACTAATATACTATAATAGTATATATATATACCTATAAATATATAGTTAGTATGCTATTAATAAAGACTGTATATCACTTTAGAATTCGATACATACTAATCCGTCTGCCACTAGATAATATATAGAAACTCTACTACCATCAAAAATTTGAAGTATACTATTAACAGAGTGTGGCAACATATCTACACGATACATACACATAATAAATAAACTTAATATTATATATCTAAGTGCTATAATACTACCATCATATCAACGTCACAATATATAATACTTACTACTATACTATATAGCGCTAGCATCCCCATATTCCATTCATACTTATATCATATAGTAATTACTATAAGCTATATACTATATATATGCTCTATACACCCTTATACTTACAGAAGATAAATCCTAAAATCATTATAACGTCATTCCGTAAATATTATCATATATCTATTACTATACCTTTTTATATATAATCATACTATAGTATAATATTATAATATATTATCTATATATATATATATTATATACTCATATATTATCTATTAGTAAGTATGATTAGTGTTTTACAAAAAATATTAGTACTATATGATATTTATATGAAATAAATTTTTGATAATTACATGCTTATATATAATATATAACTATATTTACTATATAATATTTATATATATATATAATACTATATATATATATATATATCTATATAATATCATTAGGTTACTATATATACTATATCATATTAGCCATAATTAGTAACTATATAAATAACTATACTATATACTATATATATATAAATTTCTATATTATATATACTAATATATATATATACTTAATTATAAATATTATAGTTAAATTGAATGATGGAAGTCTATATACAGAATCTATAGAGTATGTATTATACCTATAAATATATTAATAAAATATTATTATATAAATATCATATAGTAGTATATTATATAGTATCATATATATATAATATTATATTATATTATATATATATAATTACTTAACGTATCTATTAATATATGTATATATATACCACCTCTAATATACTACTATATATATATATATATAATATATATAATATATCAATATATATATTATGAATTATATTAATTATATATATATATATATATTATACTATTATATATTATATAAACAGATCTAAATGGATTTTATTAATAATATAGAGGTAAAACGATCTAGATGCACCCTTAGCACGTCAATCAACTGGAAGCTCTGTTAGGCCACACTCCTTCATTTGCCCTCTTTCATTACATCGTTATGACAAGTTTGGTAGAATAGTATAATACTATATAAATATATATATATTTATAGACTTATATAATATATAATATTATATATATATATATATATATAACTTATATATATATAATATATATATAGTTATCACCTATACTACTATCACTATATAGAGAAGAGATAGAGACGATCGAGAGATGAGAGAAGGAGAGAGATAAGAGAAGAGAAGGAAGAAGAGAGAATGAGAGATGAGACAGAAGAGAGAGAGGAAGAGGAGCGGAGAGAGATGACGGAGAGACACGATAGATGACAGAGAATGAAGAGATAGAGAGTACAAAACAAACTGACATGACTGGCAGAAACAAAGACAAGAGCTCAAAGTGGTTATTTATTATAATGAAGAAAAATCGTATAAAAACCGGTTATTCTTCCAATACTGTTCCAATCATATAATCGAAATATGAAATCGTATTTTTAATTTTGCAGAGAAAACATGTTTTCAATGAATCAAAAATTTTTATTGGTTCTGTAACTCTATAGAAAGCCTGACAAACGAAACTATATATATATATAATAAGTATATATATATATTATATATATATGTCTCTCTTATATATATATACTCGTATATATATATTATATAATATATATATATATTATACTTAATATATATATATAGTATATAAAGTATATATGATATATATATCAATAGAATATATATATATATACTCTATATTATATATATATATATAGTATAATTATATATAATATATTATACTATATAATATATGATATATCTATATATATATATCGCTATATATATATAGTAAATCATTATATATAATTATATATATTATATATATACTTATACTATATATATATATATATATATAATTATAGTAGTAACTATATATAAAATATAACTATATAATATATATATATATTATATATATATATATATATAATATATATATATATATTATATATCATAATACATATAAACTATATAATATAGTATATATACAATAATATTATACGGTATAATTAGTTTATATTATATAATTTATAAGTTGAACTCCGTTTAATAGGGCGGAAATTTTTCTAAGAAAAACAACGTATATTTCAGAGTATTTTCTTTTATATTATGTCGAGCAATTTCATAAAAATATTGATTAAGCGTTATTTGCAGATATATCAATGAACCTTTCTTAATATATTAGTGTAAATTTTCTCATTAAAATTATAAAATGTTCTTAAATTAATTAAATGATATTATTAAAGAAACACTAACAACTGTTTTCAATATTGAATTCTTTGATATTAGTTATTAATTTTATTATTATATTATATCATTACATCTATTATTTATGTATTAGGAACTCTATTATTGTATATGATTATGTGTATATTGTTATTTTTATCTGTGAATTATTAATCTATTATAGACGACATATTAACTAATTCAATTAAATTATTATGTACTTGCTCATATTCACTTATTCATTATTATTATATATATTATATTATCTTTATTATTATTATATGATTATTATTATTAGTCTATTCTGTATATCTTAATTACTTATTTTATTATCATATTTTTATTACTATCTGAGACCCGGAATAGTAAATCAAGCAACCCCGCCTGGTGAACCATGAGAGTGTGTCGTGCTAATCGCTGACAAGATCGTAAAGTTGTATAATGCTGTACATCAACACTAAGACTCTCACACCTATAACTTGATTATCTGATTAAGGCTTTCGCGCACCGCTGCCCGGCGATAATTAATCGCGATACGCAGGAAAACAGTATTTTGCACATTACGTCTGTCCACCGCTTAAGTTTTCTCACGCCTCTTATCATCTCATCCTTAAAAAGAGTGCGAAAATTTCCCGTGAAACCCACTCGATGATTACTGCTCGGCCCTATTATCATCGCTCTAATGGCCGCAAGACTTATCAGGATGTCTCTCTGCTTCTCCGGGTTGTTGTGCCGGACGTAGTGAGGTTATCACTTTGGTCCTGCTCCAGCGCTCCTAACGTTATTCTGAACCTTTTTCGTTCTAGCTCGCTTGCGTTAGAGATTTCTGATTTATTTATGTTCGGCTTTGTACAAGACCTCACGTACACCGTGCCTATGTCAGCCAGACGTGGAGTTCCATAGACGCTCCTCAAGCTTTGCGGGATCTAGCGCTACTGCCCTGGACCGGCATTCTATTCAGATGCTTCGACATGCCACATCATCTTCCACGGCCTATCCTTTCGCTTATACCAATAGAATAATGTGGTTGGAGGGATTTCTCTTACTGTCTGCTACTACTGCATATATTGTCCCTGATTCCTCCAAACCGAGAAAGCGATCCCCGACTTTCCGATGATACACGCTCCTATCTCATGTGACCTGTCCATCAATACATGTAAAAGCGTCAATGGAGAGATTGGTGGGCCCGTACATTGTTTCACACGTATAGGAGCAAGCTCATAGCAATTTTTCCGACTTACAATTGGTTCTTCTCGCCATCGCTCGACCGGATTCTCTCTTCGTTTGGATTCATCGACATTTGTGTCTATTGACACCCTGCCGTCTTCTGTTTGACTACGCAAAAAGGCGAACTTATATATGCACTTGACTGCGAGTGTTGTTGGTTCCGTGTTTTGCGGCACCTCCACTCTTGTAGTTAATGGGCAAGTTCCCCTATTCCTCAGTTGATTCATATAAACTTTACATTATACTTTTGATGTCAGGAATTCCGATTTCGATTTTCATATCCAGTTGTGTAGCGGGTGTCACGCATGCGAAGTGTTTTGCTCTGGACGAAGAGGTGCCGCAGGTTTCCCTGGTACTGAGCGTGTTGCTTTCGCTATTAGTTTCAATGGTTTTGTCGAATTCCAATCCGACGAGAGAACGCTTCCTTATCTCACTCCCGTATCTGCCCTGAACCATCTCTGAGCTTAAACGTTCCTTGTATGAAGTCAAATAGGTTTCCATGATAGGCGTTTTCCTTTACACTGGTTCTCTGCACTGTGACTCTGTAATTACACATTCTCCACCTGATCAAGCAACAAAAAATTCACTCAAGACACAGTGCTTTTACCGTCGAGAAAAATCTCTCGTACGGTGAGCACTGCATCATCAATTTGTTCAATAATTGACATAGCTCCGATCTCCATATGTCGTCCCTTACTGTAGGACCAACAGAGGGCTTAGCACGTGTTTCCTGCGTCTGTTGCATCAGTATGATAGCGCCTCATAAGTCTCGTTCATATTTACCTTCATCAAGAGCATATTGATTTCCGCCGTTCTGATTCTCATTACTCGAGTAACTCAACCTCCAAGTACTTGGGGCGGACAGACATAAACAATGTTCCACACATACGTACATTCCCACTGCTCCCTGCGAGCTAACTGGACTCAATTTGTTGCGCCTATTTAATGGCAGAACTTTCCTAGTCCTACTCCTATTTTTGCAATTCAGACTGCAAGTCTGAAGAATGCAGGAGATAGCGTTCGTTCCTCTCGTACAGGCCGATGCCTGAGAGTGGAGTCCGACAAATGGGTGATGCCGCCCATTGCCCTGAATCTCTCTCGTATGGGAAC
>JABUQX010075260.1:37500-40000 GCA_015478945.1 Trachelipus rathkii | reverse complement strand
TTGCAACTTTGAATAGCCCATCCTTTGGTTTACGATAGCCAATAAAATAGGCTTTTTTTGTCTACCATAAAACTACATACACTTGCGTTTCAGATAATTAAGTCCTATTTGGAGCTTATCATGAGCTGCCAATTATTAAAAAATAAATTTTTTTATATAAGGAACATACCAAACATCATTCAAAAATAATTGAGATATTTTTCCATCTACAGACTGATTCTACTTCAACTGTTCCATACCTAACAGCCCCCCCGCCCCCCCCCCCCCCCCCCCCCCCCCTCATTTGCTTCCTGAGCCACTTTTGAATTTTACCTGACTGAATGCTCGAACTTCAGTTATTAAGGTTTTAAAATAACTTTTTCTCATATGTTACGCGTTTTGGCTCCATTTCAGCAAAGAATACCAATTGTGTCTCTATCATTTTCTTCAGAAATAAAAACTTGTTCATCTATTGCTAACATAAAAAGCTATTAACATTCTGTCTTTTAACATTTTGAATTTTCTTTATTTTTCAAAAATTTACATTTCTTTCTGGCTTTATTTTTCTTTCTGGTCTACCATCTGCAATCCATTTTCTGCAATTTTTGATCCAGTGACCTTTTAAATGGCAGTAATTACAAGGAAATTTCTTCATTTTATCTTTGGTACTATTTTCTCTGTAGTTTCCTTTTATTGTTAACGCTTCTTGATTTTCTGACTTAACCTTTGATGCCGTCTTATTTGCTTCTGTGCAAAGGCAAGTTACCAGATTATCTATACTTCTTTCTTTTCTATTACTATGAATCATGAGCCATGTAGTTTGGAAATTTGAATAATCCTTCGGCAATATTTCAAAAATCTTACATATGAGAAATATCTCTGGCAATGTACCTTCATTCTTCTCTTGAATTTTCTTCCTGAAGATTACCCCAGAGCTGTCTTATTGAAGATAAATTTCCAGCCATGTCTAATTTCTCATTCCATTTGTAAGCAAAAAACTGTGAACAAACATCATAAACTTTGTTTTCTTCAACTCTTGCAAAAATATACTTAAACTACATTACAGGTATTACACGGCAAATGAAATAAGAAATTAGACATGGCTGGAAATTTATGCCCTTCAATAAGACAGCTCTGGGGTAATCTTCAGGAAGAAATGTGTCAAAATTCAAGAGAAGAATGAAGGTGACATTGCCAGAGATATTTTTGATATGTAAGATTTTTGAAATTGCCGAAGATTATTTCAATTTTCCAAACTACATGGCTCATGATTCATAGTAATAGAAAAGAAAGAAGTACAAGATAATCTGGTAACTTGCTTTGCACAGAAGCACAATAATGATGCATCAAAAGTTTAGTTCAGAAAATCAAGAAGCAGTTAACAATAAAAGGAACTACAGAGAAAATGTTACCAAAGATAAATGAAAAAATTTCTTGTAATTACTTGCCATTAAAGGCACTGGATCAAAATGTAGAAAAATGGATTGCAGATGCTTAGACTCAGAAGAAAAATAAAGCCAAGAAAGAATGCAAAATTTTGAACTAATGAAAAATTTCAAAAGTTTTAAAAACAGAAGTTAATGCTTTTATGTTAGCAATAGATGAACAAGTTTTTATTTCTGAAGAAAATGATAGAGAAAATTGGTATTTTGATAATGGTGCTACAAAACGCGTAACATATGAGAAAAGTTATTTTAAAACTTATAATGAATTCGAGCATTCAGTCAAGGTAAAATCAGTAAATGGTCAGGAAGGCAAATGTGTTAGGGATATGGAACAGTTGAGCTAGGAATTCAGGTTGTAGATGGAACAAATATCTCGGGTTATTTTTGAATGATGTTTGGTATGTTCCTGATATTAAAAAAAAATTTATTTTTAATATTGGCAGCTCATGATAAAATAGTGAATTTATATCTGAACCAATTGTATGTAGTTTTATGGTAGACAAAAAAGCCTATTTTAATGGCTATCGTAAACCAAAGGATGGGCTATTCAAAGTTGCAATGAAAGCTAAAATCTCCCATATACCAGAAATAAATGCACTTGAAGAAAAGGATCTATTACAGTTATATCATGAAAGAATGGGACATCAGGATAGAAGACACATAAGAAATCTGATCAAAAGAGAACTAAATATTGAAACTCACCTTGATAACAGAAATTGTACAGGATGTATAAATGGAAAAATGCATCGTCAGAATTTTGGAAAAAGACCAAATAGTACTAAACAAGGAGAATTGCTATTTGCAGATGTTTGTGGACCATTTCAAGTATTATCAAACTCAGGTTATAAATATTTTGTATGTTTCAAAGATGATTTCTCAAATATGAGATTTGTATATTTTATTAAAGAAAAATCAGTTGTGGAAAAATTGGAGCAAGTACTTGAAGAAGCAAAAGTTCAAGGACATCCAATCAGAGAATTTTTAAGTGATAATGGCTTAGAATTTAATAAGTTAGTTAAAAAGCTTTTACATAAATATGGAGTAAGACAAAGGTTAACGGCTCCGTATACTCCACA
>JABUQX010075260.1:0-5000 GCA_015478945.1 Trachelipus rathkii | reverse complement strand
TATACTTCTTTTTTATTATTTTGGGAGAAAAGTAAATAAAACGTTTAAGAAACTGACTAGTTTTTCAGGTTTAAAAAATGGAGTCTGGTAAAATTTGATGAGAAAAAGATAAAGAAATTGAATAATTTTTCAGGTTAAAAAAGGGTCTGGTATGATCGCTTCTCTCGCTATTCAGTTTCCCTACTACGAGCATTATATTTCATAAGAGCAATTTTTTAGAGATCTTTAAAAATTCCTTTATAATTAAAAAATCTAGAATAAAAATGGAAATATATTTTATTCGTCATGGAAGAAAATACCTTTTTAAAAGTACTGATTCTTATTGTTTTAAATGTGATGTTGGAGAAGATATATGGGTAGATTATTAAAGTAGAAATTTTTATAGTTTATATTATAAATGTGAAGAACTGTTAGAAGTTAACTATAATTGTTTTGATATAAAATATAAACAAAAATGGAATAGTAATAAGTATAAACCTTATCATTCACAATATACTCTGCACAATTAAAATATTCATTAAGAATGTATTTATAGAAATTTGTAAAAAGTATTATAACAACCACGAAGATATAAAGAAGAATTATGATAAAATATTAGATCTTAATGATAAATTAGAGCAAGCGATTAGAAGATTAAAGGTCCAAAGAGAAAGAATTCATTAAATTGTTATTATAAATTATCAAAGTTGCTACAACTATGTCATAAAAAATATGATCTTTCCAATTTAAGAAAATTTTAAACCAAAAAAATGGAAAATCGAATATCAGAATAAATGTAAAATTGGCAAATGGGAGTTGATTAAGTAAAAAAGAATATTTGCATTATATGTATATTTTTTATATATATATTATTTTTCCATGTATTTAAATATTGAATTACCTAAAATTATATTATGATATTCTACACCAAAACATTGAATTACCTAAATATTATATTATGATATTCTCCACCAAAATATTGCATTTGATTATTGTTTTAATTAAAAAATTTAATTCGACTATCATTCAAGAGATTTAAAAAGCTTCCTGGATGATATACTTTCACGTAGAATAGCATTGATTGAGGGCCACCATTTTGTAGTTATTTTTCTAAGTTCAATTACTTCATAAGGAACTTCTTTAGTTAAATCAGATAATTTTGTGATTTGTAAATAAGTAGTTGAATAGTTCAAAATTTTTAATAATTCTGATTTATTCTACATTTATTATAGAAAAAAAAGTTTATTTAATTCTTTTCATCTTTAAATTTTTCAAAAAAAAAAATTGCATTAAATTTCATCAAATGTAAACTCTTCTATTATATATTTTTTCATCAATATTTTCAAAACTATACGCTACATTTCCTGAGCCGTCACTTATAATAATTTTATCCTCAATAGGTTCATCTCTTAACATAATATTTTTATTAATAAAGTTATACCCTACAAAAACTTGAACTACGTGCATTTTTATATTATTAGTATCAACGTTTGCTTGAATCTGAATAACATCTTCTTCATTCAGAGTTGTTTACTTTCATTATATGAAATGTTATTATAAATAAAAACATATATATATATATATATATAATATATATATATATATATATATATATATATATATATATATATATATATATATATATATATATATATATATATATATATATATATATATATATTCCTCTGTCCCAAAAGTAAGTTTACTGAATATCCCATGAACGACTGAGTAATGTAGCTCCTCCGTGACTTATACGAGTGGGTAGCTAGTTACCTAGGCTACATATCTATACCAGTTTTAACCAGATTTATAAAGTCAGTCTTGCACTACATCTGTTTATGTATGGACGTGTGTTCTAACCTCGTTACGTTTTTGCACTACATCTTTTTGTGTATGGGCGTGTTTTCTATCCTCGTTACGTTTTTTGCGATGCAGGTAAATATTGAACAGCGGTACGCTATCAAATTCTATGTGAAACGTAACAAGTCTGCCACTGAGACATTTGCTTCTTTAAACGAAGCTTATGGGGATGCCACTCTATCGAGAACTATGGTTTTTAAGTGGCACAAAGCTTTCAAAGAGGACCGAGAAAATGTTGAAGACGATCCTCGTTGTGGAAGACCAATCTCGTCAACAAACGATGAAAATGTGGAAGTTGTTAGAGCTGTGATGGAGAGAGACCGCCGGTTCAGTGTCAGAGTGATTTCAGAAGAAACTGGTTTGGATAAAAATGCAGTTCATAGAATTTTAACGAACCATTTGAACATGCGAAAAATTTGTGCAAAACTAGCGCCGGAAGACTTCTCTGTGGGGTAGAAAAGCGAAACAGGGTCCAAAATTTGTCAAGATTGCTTGAAACACTCGAATTGGAGTACAATTTTTTGGATAAAGTTATAACAGGCGATGAATCATGGGTTTTTGAGTACGATCCTGAAACCAAACGTCAAAGTGCGGAATGGCACTCAAAAAATTCTCCTCGTCCGAAGAAAGCACGTATGAGCAAGCCCAAGGTGAAAACACTGATTATTGTTTTTCTCGACACCCGTGGTATTATAAATTGTGGTGTTCCTTAAGGTTCTCTTTTATCTCCAATTTTATTCCTTCTTTTCATCAACGATTTCCTCAGCTGTACTTCAAACTCTGTTCATTCTTATACCGATGACTCAACTCTCCATTCTTCTACTCATTTCAAATTTGCTCCATCTTTGTATCTAGAGTTGCCTCTCGTCTTCAGCTTTCCGGTTCTATTCTTGCCAATCTGCGATGGATTTCCCGGTGGGTCACCGCAACCTGAAAATTCAAAACTCTTTAAAAACTCAACTTCTTTACATCTCCCTCTCAAAAACACCTCCCAACTTTCCTATTTTTTTCGACGCTCTAACGTCTCACCTGTGAATAACATAAAGCATTCTTGGTCTCAACATAAACAACAAATTGTCTTAGAAACCTCACATTACAATGGTTGCTAAGGTGGCCTCAAAGAAGCTGGAAGTTCTGTTCAGGTTGCGGAATTTTTTTTCCTCTGAACAGTTACTCCAGTTATATAAGGGCCTTATTCCTCTTGTATGGAGTACTGTTCTCACATCTGGGGAGGCTCCCGCTTCACCCTTCTATTGGATAGGGTTGAGTATAAAGCCAAGAGACTAATAAACTGTCCTCTTCTTTCAAACTCCCTTGACCCTCTATCTCTGTGACGTAACGCTGGCGCACTATCTCTTTTCTATAGGTACTACAGCGGCAAATGATAGGGGGAGTTGATCTCTCGTTTTCCACAACCCTTGCGTCGCCCTCGTATCACAAGGGGTGCCTTGCTCTCGCATGAATATTGCGTGAGTATTGAAAACCCCAGACTTGTTCGTTGTGGTGCCTCTTTCTTTCCAGCTACTTCTGTTATGTGGAACTCCTTTCCTTCCTCTGTTTCTCCAACTGTATTTAATCTTCCCCTCTTTAAGGCCCACGTCTGCGCTCACATGAGAGATTTGCGTTAACCTTGGGTTTGGGTGGGTTTTCCTATTCAACCTCTGCCCCCCTCCTTGAAAAGGGCCCAGCCCGTGAGTGGTGGTTAATTGTAAAAAATAAAAAATAAAAAAATAAAAATTGTGCACAGGGAATTTGTACCTTCAGGACAGATAGTTAATCACGTCTTTTAAAAAGATATCTTGGAACCACTTCGAAAACGAGTTCAGCAAATCAGAACAGACATTTCAGACGATTGGGTGCTGCACCGCTGATAACGCGCCATCTCACACTGCGCTCTCAATTATAAAATTTCATGCAAAGAAAAATATTAAGTACTTTCACATCCTCCATACAGCCCAGATCTAGCTCCGTGCGATTTCTACCTCTTCCCTACGTTTAAAATGAAGTTGAAGGGTCATCATTTATGGACGATGGAAAACATAAAAAATACTGTAACACGTGAACTAAACACACATCAGAAAAATAACTTCCGGTACTGCTACGAACAGTGGAAGAAAAGTTGGAACAGCTGTGTAACCTCCTAAGGATCATACTTCGAAGGAGATAACTTGTAATTTCAGGTAAGTCCAACACATAATTAAATACGACATCAGTACACTTACTTTTGGGACATAGCAAAATATATATATATATATATATATATATATATATATATATTATATAATATTATATATATATATATATATATATATATAATATATTTTTTTACAGTTGTCACCACCCACTCACGGGCAGAGCCCTATTCAAGGAGGGGGTGTTGCACATCTCAGACATTCATCAACTAACGCAAACTACGCAGATGAACACAGACGCAAGCTTTAAAGTGAGAGAGATTAAATTCAGCAGGAAACACAGAAGATGGAAGAGAAATTCCTCAGAACAGGAGGTGCAGAAAGAAGGAGCACCGCCAGCGAACCAGGCTAAGAGTTACCAATTCAACGCAAAACTCATGGCGCCGACACAGACCCCTTGTCTACGAGGGCGTCGTAGAGGTGGTGGCACGCGAGGATTAAGCTCCCTCGAGCACCTGCCGCTGCGACCTATAGAAAAGAGATAAGGCACAACATCGCGCCGCAATGATAGAGGGTCAAGTGAAACTGGAAAGTACAGAACATTTTATAAGCCTTTTGGCTTTGACTCGACCCTGTCCAAAGCCGGGTGAACCAGAGCCCCCCCAGATATGAGAGCAGTACTCCTATACAAGGAGCGGATGAAGGCCCTTGTTATAGCTGGAAGCCAACTGAGAAGAGGGAAAAACAGTCTCCGCAGTCTAAACAGAACTCCCAGTTTCTTTGAGCCAACCGTAGCAACCGTTGTAATGTGAGGTTTCCAAGACATATTTTTTGTTTATGTTAAGGCCAGGATGTTTATATGGTCAACAGGAGAGACGAGAGAACCGTCCGAAAGAGATAGGAAAGTTAGAAGGTGTCTTTAGAGAGGAGATTTGTAGAAGTTGGTTTTTTAAAGAATTGAATTACAAGGTTGAGACGACCCCCACCCGAGAAATTCTATCCAGACTCAGCGATCTCTCTCTTTTTTTT
>JABUQX010075259.1:0-27288 GCA_015478945.1 Trachelipus rathkii | reverse complement strand
TAGCGTGCTTCGTTCAGTTAGATTTGGGTGTTGCTCGTTTTCGCATTTATCGTGAAACCTTTCGCGTTTTCGTGCGGCCCTTCATATATATATATATATATATATATATATATATATATATATATATATATATATATATATATATATATATATATATATATATATATAGCGTCATGCGGGGTGACTGGGCCCACCTTTTTAGGAGGGGTGATTCGGTCCACTCTAAATAAAATAAAAAATAAAAAAATTTCGCTCATTTAATAGCCACGCGGTAGTACTACAAGTTTTATTTAGATCATCTTTAATTCTAGAGAGTTTTTATATTTTTAAAAAATATAAATTAGAGTACAAAATGCCCTTATAATAAATTTACTTTTGAAAAATGTGAGTTTTTTTAACTTTGTTATAAAATGAAAAATTGTGGATGGATTTTAATTATTTTTTCAGTGTATACACTCGAGTATGTTAGCTTTAAACTAATAAAAAGTAAATTTTGTTCCAAACAGTATTAGTGGCTAAATCACGGGGAACTTGGTTATATTCACCCTGCCGTAAAAATTGATGAAGGGGTGAATCGGACCACCATTGTTTTTCGTATTTTATGTATTATTATTGACATTTTTATTATGTATAATTAATTTAAATATAATAAATAGTTACTTATATTAAGTAAAAATTAAAATATGAAATTTATATAAAAAATACGAATTCCAAAAAGTGTCAAAATTTTTTAATCGAGAGTGGTGAATCGGACCACCTTATTTTTATTCTATTTTATGTATCATTATTGACATTTTTATTACTTATTACTAATTTTAATATAATAAAAAACAATTATATTAAGTAAAAATTAAAATATAAAATTGAATTTATACATAAAGAGGAATTTAAACAGATAGTCCGATTCACCCCTCAATGGATAGTCGTTCACCCTCAAGATGAGGCTGAATAGGCTTTATTTAAACTTTAATAAAACTATTATTATTAAATTACATTATTATTTTTTTTGGTGTGCTTATTACCTACTATATGGCCTTGAGATTTCAGAAAGAAAAAATTCCAAAGTGCAGTAGGGAAAGTCGGAGGCAGTTATACCTAAAATTATCACAGAGTCACCCCGCCCGCTATAGCCAACTATATATGTATATATATATATATATATATATATATATGTATATATATAATATATATATATATATATATATATATATATATATATTATTATTATATATATATATATATATATATATATATATATATATATATATAATATATATATATATATATATATATATATATATATATAATATATATATATATATACTTCTCTTTAACTATATATATATATATATATATATATATATATATATATATATATATATATATATATATATATATATATAATATATATATATATATTTATATTTAAATATATATATATATATATATATATATATATATATATATATATATATATTCAAAGTTAATTCATGTATTTTTTAGTTGCCCAAATTTTCATATTAATACTGGCTAATTCAATGAATTCCCTGGACATATTTCTGATGATTTAAATTGATTTATAATTGTTTTTTTTTTTTTTGATTGCACAATTGCATGTCTATATATAGTAATTGTTAGTTAATTAGTTCAGATATTGGAGTGGAGCATGCCTAGTGGGTAGTATCCATCTATGATCAGTTGATGAGACATCCAAGGAGACGGATGTTGGGCTTGATTGAGCATTTGGGGCTAGTCTAGATGACCTAATGTCCTAATGTAGTTTATTATCCCCACTATTCTCTTACATTTGAAATTGTATGTCCACTTAATTTCATTTTCAAAAAAAAAATATGTACTTAAATAAGAATCATAAGTCGGTCACAGTCAGAACATGTCTCAGTTGGCAACTCACTCACTCAGAATGGTTTGTCTTGGATAAAATATCCTAGTTGTTAATTATCCCCATGAAATTAGTCCTTCACTGAAAATTAGTCTTTTTTTTTTTTTTTTTTTTGTGTTCCATATTCTGATTCATATTAACTGATAACCTTCTATATTGCGACTAGTTATCAAGATTGTACGCTGCAGCTTTTATTACAATAAAAATATTTCAAATATTTCAGTAAAACAAATTTCTTAGTAACTTTAATTTTCTTTAAATGAAAACTATTTCCCAAATTCTTTCATCATATGAAACTGTTTTACAAAGAATTTTGTAGTCATGAATTTGGGAAGATTTCATGTCTTTAACTACCGTAATTAAAATTAATAAAATTTTCATAAGTAAACTGTGATAGCCTAGTATATTTAAAATACTGTAGATTAATATTATAAGCCAAAGCTCCTACTACTTGTATATAGAATCCCGCATGAAATTAGCCGACTATATATATATAATGTATAGTATTGGTGTAAAACACTACAATATACAATTTTAAGGTTTTCAAAGCTTTAAAGTTTGCATAAATTATTGATGATACCCTTAGCATGTTCAGTTTTTTTGCATGTCATTCATTTACAAAATGAAGTGCCCAACTGTGCCATTCAACAATTGATTAATTCTTAACAGTTTTGAAACTGCCGAAAAATAAGGTAATAAATTATAGATTAAAAAAGGCAGTGAAAGGAATTAATATTTTATATTCAAATATTTTTTAATTTCATGTCACCTCAAACTGATACATTACACATTTCTAAACTGTAAAATGTGTAATGTGATTGGCACTTCAGGGTTTTATAGTTTGGGAATGATTGGTTTATTATTTCAGGTTGAATATTCATAAACTAATTTAACTAGCATGTTTTTCAAACTATAATAAAACCTTTATTTGAATGTTCTAATTTGTTTCCTCTTTTTAAAGCTTTTTTTTTATGCTGATAGGTTACTTTAACCCTTTATATTGTAAATATATGAAGAAAATAAACTTAACTAGCATGGCTATCATAGTAAGGAATGACTCCAGAGAAAGTAGCATATCTATCACAATAAGGAATGACTCCAGAGAACTGCGCCTTGTCAATGGTGGTTGTGGTATTTTTAAGACTGATCCTAAATTTCTGTCTTGTCAATGGATAGCCTTAATAGAAATTCAGAAAATTTTAAATATCAACAAATGGAAAAATATAGTTAAGAAATTTAATTAAAATAGTCAATAATAATGATGATTAATAATAATAATAAAATAATAATAATAATAATAATATAAATAATAATAATAATAATAATTATGATAATAATAAATATGTATTAATAATATATATATTCAATTATAATAATGAATAATAATAATAATAATATAAATAATAATAATAATAATAATATACATAATTAATATACCAAAGATAATAATGGGAATAATCATGACATCAGTTCAATAATAATAATAATAATAATGATAATAATATAATAATTAATAATAAATAATATATAATAATAATAATAAATATTAATTATATGTTTATTCAGATATACAATAATAATAATCTCGTAATAAATATTATTAATAATAAGTGCGAAAATAATATTAATAATCAATGATCATTAATTAATATTTATAAGATTTGTGGGAAAGGTAACAATAATATTAAATAAAAATAAAAATAATTATAATAATAATAATAATAATAATAATAGAATAATGTGTAATAATTTAAATGTGCAGAATAATAATAATATAATGAATAATATGAAAAGCGTAGATAATGAATAATATATAATTATAAATAATAATACTAATTATACTAAGAATAATAATAATAAGTGAATAATTTAATATATAATAATAATAAGTGAATAAAGAATGAAGTATAATAATATATTGTGTTAAAAATAATAAGGTTGTAGTAATAATACAATAATAATAAATAAATAAATAATAATATGTTAAATAATAATAATAGATTAATGAATAATAATATTATGTATTTTATCTTTCATTCATTATAATGCGAATTGATAAGAAATTTGACAAGATCCGATCATCGTTTGACTTAATAATGATTAATAATATTATAATCTTGTGTAATAAATAATAATAATAAATAATAATGAAGGACTCAAAGTAATTAACCTCTCTCATAATTAATAATGATTAAGTACAAGATAATAATTATATATAATAACTATAATAAATAATAATAATGATAGTTAATAATAATTCAAATAATCATTAATAGCGATATTATAAGGAGAGAAACATTGAAATAGGAAAAAATTACATAATAATTGGAATAAAATATTAAATCAAATACTATCAAGCAAGAAGTAGATAATACTATCGTACGTAGTTCACTTAGACACGCAGTCTGGTGTTATGTTGGATTAATGAGAAGAGGAACGGACGATGCAGAGTAAAGTAGGAAAAGAAGAGGAGATAAATATGAAAATAAAAAGTTTAATAATTAATAGTATAATAATGATACAATAAAATATAATAAATAATAATAGGTAGGGGAGGGGCTTATGTACAATAATTTAGGCATAAATTTAATAATAATAAAATAAAAATAATAATTCGTGAAGATTAATAATAATTAATAATAATAATAAATAATAATAATCTCAATAATCAATTAATTAATTAATATACGTATTAATTTAAAATAATAATAACAATAATAATAATAATTAATAGTAATTAAATAATATAATAATAATAAATAATGATGTGTAACAAAAATAAAATACTCAATGAATTAATAATATATATATATAAAGTCATAATTACATATATAATATAATTACATAATAATAATATTAATAATAAAGTATAATTTAATAAGCTAATCTAATGAATAATGAATAATTAAAAATAACTTTAAGTAATAATAATAATCTACAAACTCATAGCTATATATTATTATATTAATTAGTTATAAAAATATATAAACTAAATATAATTGAAATAAGTAATAATAATAAATAATCTAGATGAAATAATCAATAATACATATATGATTAATATATAAGTTTACCGTGCTCTCTCGTGAGAATAATAATACATAGATGAATCATTAATAGATATATAATAGACTTACATATATGTAAATAATTAAATATAATAATTAGAAATAGTGCCAAGTGGTATCTTAATGAAGGTTATAACTATATTAATGATATTAATTAATAATGAAATAATAATATAATAATAGTAATAATAATAATAATTAATAATAATTAATTAATTAGTAATATAATAATAATTAAGCAAATAAATAATAAATAACTTAATATATATTAATAATAATAGATAATATATAATAATGAATTAATAATGAATAATCATAGGTGAATAAAATAAAGAATAATTAATAATAATAATAAATAATATAAGATAATAATAATTAATTAAATTAACTTGTAGCATAAACAAAGAAAGTTAAAATTTTAGAATAATAAACTAATAATATTAATTATTAATATAATTAATAATCATGTGTTACGAAGAATGATTTTTACAAATTTAATATAATAATTAATAATAATAAAATAATATACATATAATATAAGATAGATAATACTATTAAATAATTACATAATTATTATAGTAATAATAATTAATACATAATTAATAAGTAAAAATGTGCTTTTTTTATAAATTAAAAACCGAACAGTCTTACAATTTTATGTAATTTTTAATAGCTATAATATTAAATAAAATTTGAAATCCTGAAAATCTGAAAGTATAAAAAACATTAGTAACATGTGAGAAGATTGAAAATTGAATATGTGGTTTTAAAAATTATTTTGAATAATGAATTAAAAAAAATCTAAATAAATTTAATAATAATAACAATAATTAAGTGAATAAATAAATAAAAATGGTAAATTGTATAAAAAATCTTCTGATATCAAAAATATTGAAAATTAAAAAATAGTGTACGTTATATTATGGTATAAAATATTAAATTAAATGTAGTATACTAATAATGTAATAATAATAATAATAATACAATCGAAATGGTTTACCAATACATAAGTTGGGAATAGATAAAATGGATGAAAAAAAATATAAATAATATAATAATAATACAACGATAATAATTAATAATAATAATAATAATAATCAATGATAATACGATTAAAGTAAGTCAATAATAATAATAATATATAATAAGAATTAATTAATAATAATGAAATAAGTGATAATGTATTGTAATTAATATATTAAAGTAATTATAAATAATAATAAATAATTAATAATAATTAATAATAATAAATAATTTAGATAAGTAATTAAATATTAATGATAATTAATAATAGTAATAAGATAAATAAATAATAAATAATAAAAATAAACACCAATTATTTATTAAAATTGTAGATATACTGATACTATTAATTAACTGTCCATTATACTGTACAAAATAATTTAAGATAATTATCAATGATTTTGGAAAATTGGTTTCCCCTCCGCCGAATTCTGCAAAGCGAACTTTATTGAGGGCCAGATGGCCAAATTACTTTTGAATGCCTACGACTAAAGTACAACAATTACTTCTACTACCAAATGTACAATTAGATATCAGAGTTAAATAATTGTCGAGCTCCACATTCAGACGAAAGTAAATGAATCTCTCTAAAATGAAAAATATCCGAACGTCCATAATTAGACAAATATTTCGTCTTTATTTAAAACCTGATGATAATCTGACTTTCCATTACAGTTCAGGATTTCAGAAAAATTAGTTACTTAAAAAAAACATTTGTTTGTACAAGATGAAAAATTGCCCTACTCATCCGTTGTCAGCCCCACCTCAAGCTCGTGATTGCGTTTACGCTTGCCTGCCACGGCAAACTTTTCAGCAGAGTGCAGTAAGTGTGCAGATGACTAACTGGGAATCTGAAAATGATTACGATGCTTGATTCAGATATGAGCGTAGTACCTTCACCATTATTATTATTATTATTATTATTATATTATTATTATTTTTATTATTTTTCATTATTATTTATTATTCTCTCAATATTATTATTATTATTATTATTATTATTAATTATCAATAATAAATAATTATCTTATTATTATTTTTTTGATATTGATTCTTATTATTATTATATTATTATTATTATATTATTATTATTATTATTATCATACTTATTTAATATTATTATTGATCATTTTTAAACTATGAATTCTTCTTTATTCATTTGTTTTTTCTTATGTTATTTAATTATATTATATTATTATTATTATTTATTTTATTATTATTATTATTATTATTATGTTATTATTTATTCTTAACTTTCGTTTTTCATTTAATTATATAATCTAATTATATTGTTATTGTTATAAGACTCATGGGGTAATTCCTTATTATTATTATATTATTGAGACTTAAGGAAATTTTGATATATTTACCTCTCTAAGTTAAGAAAATATTATATAAATATAATGTATATTATTATATATTAATTATTATTAGGTGATTAAGCATTATTATTATTATATTATATATTATCTATTATCATTATTATTTTATTATTACTTATTATTATTATTATTATATTATATATTATGTCAAGTAAATTATTCATATATCTTTTCAAGGGAAATTAAATAATTTGTGAAAGCACGAATTAACTATGCTAGCAGTAGTACGAAATATTTAGTAGTAAAGAAGAAATAATAGTAGAGTCATGTAATTGCTAGTAGAATATTTCATTATTGACAATTGAGTTGGATGTCTCTCATGAGTAGTAATATATAGGGGCCCTTAAAATAAGTTGATTGATGTAAATTTGATTTTTCTTTAGTAATCGTTTATTATTTTCTTTATTATTATTATTTATTATTATTATTATTAATATTAATTAGCTGAAAATAATTTTGAACTACTTACTATATATTCTTCACTGATCAATATCCATTAAAACTTTCCAACTCATAGATAAATTATTATTAATATAATTAATAATCAATAAATCTCACTCTAAATTAATTTGTTAGGGCGTCGGATATTATTATTGATTTATAGTTACTCTTGGTATTTTTGGGGGTATATAAATGTAGTGTTATTCGTGTAAGGGAATTTATATTTTGTTGTTTGTGGAATTGAGTTTCTTATATATCATATTCTACAGGATAATTATGATGATGATTTAGGTATTAATTTGAGTGTGGGGATATTTGGTTTCTTTTTGAAATATTCTTAGCGCTACATGTTATTTATTATTATTTATACTTCTTGTACATATTAGATAGATGAGTGATGCTTACATAATCTGCCAGAGAGCTGTGTGACAATCAATTAATATAGAGCCTATGAGTACTTATAATAAGTTTGCATTTAAGAAAATATTTTTAATAATGAAGGGACATTCTTTGACAGGTCTGGGTCTATGTGATATTATACTCTCTCTTATTTTTAATATTAGTATTTAATTATTTGTTTATATTGATTATGCATTATTATTGGAAGTATAAATGCTTTTGATACCAACCATTCTATCTCAAATATTTTATTATTATTATTTATATTTATTATTATCATTATTATATTATTATTATTAATTCTCTTTGTAGTTGAATTCCAATTAATTATGTAGGTGTATTATTAATATTGATAACTCCTGATTTATATCAATATTCGATAATCGATTATTCTAGCGCAATCATTGTTCATTATTATATTTTTATATTATTATTGTATTAGTTGCATTTTTTAATTATTTTCTTATTTGATTATTTATTTTTTACTCTAATTTAGTTATTATTAATTATTATTAATTAGTTCTAATTGTTATGATTTTAATTGTAATTATATTGGAATTTATTACTTTATTTATAATCTTATCAAATTTAAAAAAAGTCGAGGATCTTCTTATAAAACATCTGTAGGTATATGCTTATTATTATTTATTATTATTACTTAATTTTATTTTAATTTATTATTATTATATATATTTGTGTAGCTATACTTTTTCTTGATTATTATCTATTATTATTTATATTATCGATTATTAGATTATTATGATTATTATCAGTTATTATTTATATTATATTATTATGTTGCATATATTGTATTTTATTTGCGATTTGTGTTACCTCATAAAGTAATAGCTGGGATTTCTTTTTACTTTTATTTTATCTGTAAATTTTATATTGTATTATACTTCATTATATATTATTTGTATTTCTGTTACTTTAATTCTGTATTGATCTATTTTATTTCTTATTATTTTTATTTATTATTACTTTGTATTATATTATTATTAATTTATTTGTTTATTCAATAATTAATATGTATTTACATCTTTAAATACATCGTGCACCTATTTTTATTGATTTATATATCATATTATATACAATTCTAATAATCTTCAGTTTTTTGATTCATTATTATTTATATTAATTTTATTATATATCTTATTATTATTATTAGTGGTAGTTATTTATAATAATTATTAATATATTATTATTATATAATAGAATATATTATTATTAATGGTAAATTATTTTCATTAATATATAATCATTTTATATCTGTCAAAAAATTATTAGTTAACTTAATTAATTATTATTATTTCATGTATTATTTTAATATTAAGTTAGTTATTAATTATTATTATTATTATTATTATTATTATTATTATTATTATTATTATTATTATTATTATTATTATTATTATTATTATTATTATTATTATTATTTTTATTATTAATTATTATTATTATATATATTATTATTATTCTATTATATTATTTCTCTTAATTATTATATTATATTGATTGTACCTTTTGTGTGAGTTATTATAATTATTTTTCATATATATTTTTTATTTATTATTATTTATTATTTAAAGTTAATATTATTATTATTATTATTCAATTATTATTATTATTATTATTATTAATATTATTATTATTATTTTATTATTCGTAAATGATTTGATTTCAAACTTTCAAGAAACGCCAGTAATCTCTGATTCGTCTAATATTCCCGGGGTTTCCGCTCCTTTTACCACATCAGATATTCAGTGTTGGGCGTGGCAAATAGCCAACGGGATGGAATATCTTACTAGGAGAAATGTAAGTTTATTATTATTATTATATTTATTAATTGATATTATTATTATTATATTATTATGTATTATCCTATTATTATTATTAAATTATATTATTATATTTTTATTATTATTATTATTGATATGATTATTATTTATTATTATTATTATTCATTATTATTCTTATTATTATTATTTTATTATTATATCATTATTTATATTATTATTATTTCCTATATATATTATTATATATGTATTATTATTATTATATTAATTTTATTATTATTATTATTATTATTATTATTATTATTATTATTATTATTATTATTATTATTATTATTATTATTATTATTATTATTATTATTATTATTATTAATATTATTTATTATTATTTATTATTATTTATTATTATATTATTATTATATATTATTATTATTTATTTATTATTATTTATTATTATATTTATTTTTGGTTTTTAATTTATTAATTATATTATTTATATTGATTATTATTTAGATTAATTTTATTGATTAATTATATATTATATTATTTTTTATTAATTATTTAATTTATTATTTATTATATTATTATTATTATATATATTATATTATTATTTTTTATTTATTATCTATTATTTATTACATTTATTATATTATTTTTAATATTATTATTATTTATATATGTATTATATTAAAATTATCAAACTTGTATATAAAATATATTAATATATATGTTTATTACTTATTTATAATTATATATTTAATTATTTTCTATATTTTTTTATTTATATATTAATTTATAATTATTATATATTTAATTATTATTATATTATTTAATTGATTATATTATTATTATTAACTATTTTAATTAGGAGTTATAGTTAGCTCAGGTAATTTGGCGGCTTTAGTGAAGTGTTAGCAGTAGTAGTAGTAGGAGAGTTAGTAGTAGTAGTAGTAGAAGTAGTAGTAGTAATAGTAGTAGTATTAGTAGTAGTAGTAGTAGTAGTAGTAGTAGTAAGTAGTAGTAGAGTAGATAGGTTAGTAGTGAGGTGAGTCAAGCTGATAGTAGTCCTACTTGCAATAGCTTAGTTAGTTTATATTGGTATTGGTGAGTAGGCTAGCCAATATTAGAATAGAAGTAAGTATTGTAATAGTAGTTAGATTATTAGGTAGCAAAGTAGTAGTAGTTAGTAAAAGCAGCTATCAATAGTAGCTCAAGTAGTTAGTAAAGTTATTCTTGTAAGATTACCAATTTGACAAATTTTGTTGAAATTGACTAACTGTTAATCCATCAAACGTGTCTTGTCAACAGATTTATTAGCAGTCAATATAAATAGACATTTTTTCCAAAGCTTTCAAAATGTTATTATATTCCTAGTTATCTATATTACAAGTTTTAGCTCCAAAGTTATCCAGCGGTTTTCCTTCCTGAAAGATTTATTAAAATTAGTTAAAATATAATGTTTAAAAAATTAGAGAAATTTAACCTTAGTTGCCTACTTCATATTAAATTTAATTAAAAAAAATTACCTAGTTTCACCCAATTATCTACGTGATATTTAATTAAAGTAAAACAATTAACAATTTGAAGCAAAAATTCCTGCCAAAGAAATAAATAAAAGAGAAAAGTCTTAACGCCTGTTGACCAAATCAGTCTACTAGACAACCTAGATTAAAGTTATTAAATTTATTTTCAGGTTCTTCACTGTGATCTAGCTGCCAGAAACCTTTTATTAGCTGACGATAACGTAGTAAAAATTTGCGATTTCGGACTTGCAAGAGAAATGTACCAAAACGACGTATATTTCAAGGAGAGCAGCGTAAGTTTATCATGGGATATTTTTGGTTAAAATTATAACATAGGTTACGACTTAATACACTTTAAAGTTGTAAATTAAAATTTCATAAAAAAGTAGGTGAAGCATTTTTTTTTTTTAAGTATTTTTATTTTTAATTTGGATTTGTTGCTTTAAGAGAATTATGTAAGTGAATTAGTATAGACGAAAGTGGTACTAAAGTGAAGACTCTCTCTAAAATAAGGGTGAAATTATATATTGACGAAAGCTCATCATTATTTTAAAGATAATTTAACTTAAAAGTATTTTAGATATAAATAAATTTTAAAAAATATTAACCTTTAGATCATGCTTTCTATTTTTAAAATTGAAAGTTACTTTAAAATTTTAAAAAGTTTGAAGCCAAGTGATCAAACGGTTGATACTTCAAAGTTCAGAATATACTGGTGAATTTGCTCGCCATGTTCCTATTAAGGTAAGCAAGATAAGCATCAAGGACATGGATAATGATTGTGATAGGGTATATTCTGTCAGCCCATTTTTGCCGTGAGTTCTCTGACCAAAAGGGCTCAACAAGCTCCTCATAGTTTTCGGCCATATGATTCCCAAGGAAGCCACAAACCACTGCATCAAAGCTGTTCCGAGCTCCATTTTCTGTCATATACTTGTCAGCTTCTTTGGAATTCCTTGCACATCTAGAAATCTTTTTATCTGATGAAATCTAAACGAGGAACACAATGCGTTGAAGCATTTTGTATATCAGATAGACTTAGGAAAGAAAGACCTTGCAGCCAGTAATGGTATAGGCTGAAAGGCTCTTAAATTCTGAGCCTGCTACAAAGCTTCATGATGTTCTGCCTTATTTTATGTGCGTAGAATATAGTGCAGCAAATAGATCTATGGCATACATCTCTCTCCTCATTTAGAGCTGAGCTCGATAGCGTTCTGAGTACCTTTATCTTGCAGCTACAATGAAGAGGACGTCACTCGCAGGGTTTGGCAAGAAAATTCTCCAAGGCCTTCAAACTAAACTCTTTACTCCTTGTGACAGAGTAATCCAAAGCTAATCACCTTTGACTTGTTTAAAAAGTTGTGAAAAATAAGTAGTGGTTGAAGTAGCGATCGGTGTTTTTATTTTAGCTGACTAAATGCAACTTTTGCTACATCACTTTTATCTTTACCAGATTCCTTTAGTGCAAGCTCGAAGTCAAAAAGATTCTAGTGGTCCATCTGGACTTTTGTGTAAGATCCAAATATCCTTCTCACTCAAGTCGTGATGGGACTATCTTCTGGTTGGAGAAATATGAGCTTTTCTCCTCAGCTACACTATTTTAAGTAGGCAATAGACATCGACCGTTCATCGCTTCTGATTCGCTCGTGCTGTGTTCTTCTGATTGGGCGGATCCTCTCTTTGAAAGTCATGGGTACCGGCGCTCCAACTAGAGCAGAGTGTGCTACTTCAGGCAGCTGGTAACTCACAAAGGTTCTGTATATATGCTTAGCAGTCACAAATTTCACTTTAACGCGGTTGTAACAGGGTCCACATCAAACAGAAGATGGCAATTTGCTTGGGATTGTGGTCAGTTGGCTTCTCTTAATTCGTAGGAAGTAAATTCACGCAGATCTTCATCCTTCATACTACTTCTCTTCCTGTTACTATACTCCTGCTAAGGAAAAAAAATTACAACGCCCATTTAATATCTTTTCGACCTCATATGTGCATATGACAGAGTGTCTCAAAAAAATATTATATTACTATAAATTTATTATAAACTTATCATTTTAAAGAACAGTTATATAGCTATTCAAATTATACAGTAATATCCATCCTTTGACTTAAATTATTAAATAATTTTATGTATACTATACTTAGTAATATTACTATTCATTATACTATATATTATATATAATTAATATTATTAATAATTTATATTAAATTGCAGTATTATTTAAATATATAAAATAAAATTATGATAGTATAAATACTCTCATGAGAATATTCACAAACTAGCGGATTTTACTGATGTGAAGTTACATAGTGGGTCTAGAGTGGATAGGAGTACTTTAGTGAGTAAATACTAGTCTTATATGTAATAGTATATATATAATATTTATTAATATCTGTAGATTATAATATAAATAGTTCACGTCACGACTCATATATTATACTACTCTCTCTCAAATCCTACTCCGGTAATTATTAGTATTAATATACTTAATATACTACATCGCCCTTTATACTGTATAACCGTATCAATAATAAGTATAAACCTATACTTTAAAGCTATTACTAAGTCTTATATAAGTTATCCGTATTTCATTTTAAATATATGTATATATAACATATATATTATATATATTACATCAGGTTCGTTCAAAGTTCGCAGTGGAAAATTATTAGTCAATTTATATAAATATTATTTAATAGTAGCATCTCTAATATAGTATATATATATTATATAAAATAAAACTTATATATATATAAAATAGTCATGCTATTAGAGTTATTTTTTTATGTGTATTATATAAAATATATATATATCAATAATATATAATAATAAATATTATATATGGGTATATGGGGAAATTAAAGTTATTATTTAAATATAATTATATAATCATTCATATAATATTTTATTATATATTTATACAATATAACGTTATTAATCATTTAGTGAGTATATATATATTTGTGGAGTATATTTATTTTTTATTTATTAATACTTAAATTTTATTGTTAACATGTATAAGTCTTATTCACACTCAGCCCATCTCCGTATAAATATACATTACACCCTATTGAATAGGCGTGTAGAGTTATATTGCTTAGTTTAAAATACATGGCTATATGATTAGTATACGAGGAGAACTGATTTATATATATATATATTATAATTGAGATATACATCATATATTAATCTATCTGTTGTATAATTACCGTTATTCGATTATATTATATATTAAATGTAGTTATAAGTATTTATCTTCTCACAGTATAAATATATCCTCAAATAATATAATCTCTTTCGTACTATAATTATTAGCTACGTAGTTTTATATGTGATAGTATAAGGTAAAATATATACTACCTATATATACCTAATTCTAGTAGTGATACACTCAATATCATCATATATAATTACACTCAGAGTTAGATTCAAAGTTTCTGCAGTGTGGATAATCTATAGCGGTGATTAAATTGCTAATCTTGGTCCCAAATTGGGGATGTCAAAAATATGGCGTGTGAGTGCGTTACCACATCGTTTAGCTAATGTACATGAGAGGGAACTATTTTTGGGTTTGCGTGTCTTTATAAAAAGTTTAGCAATAAATATGCGTCTGCGGACTAGACCTTAACTTTGCATACCTTTTGATAGCTTCGTTCTCTTGCCTTTACGATTTGACGTTGTTCACTCTTATTATACCTTGAGACACGCATACAGATAGGCCGTATGTATATCAACTAATAGTACTTTAATACTTTGAGTCATTACTGATCTCTATATTATTATTATTTCGTTATCCAAGGTTGCTCAAGAGCTGCCAGAACGTTCAGGAAATAAAAATATGTCGGTTATATTTTTAAAAAATATTAATTTTTTCTACTGATCAAATACAAAATAGTATCAAGATTGAACCAGAACTGCGATGTCAAGTAACAACATAAACAAAGTTTGAAGGAAAATATATTTTTATATGCTTTCATTATCTTGCATGCTAGTTAGAGAATTCAATTAGGAAATAAATGCTTTCAAGCAAAGTAGTATTATTTGTTTTATTGTTACAGTATAAATGTTATTCACTTTCCTTTTTTGCAGTCTTGAATTATTTCTTCAAAGAACCAAACTATTCTTTCAGAAATTCATCTTTTGTCGAGTGGCTTCATAATCAACAATCTTAAAAAGAAAAGAATAAACTCTATTTTTTATTGATATTTATAAAGAACTTTGTTCTAAATTTTTAGATTTATTTATATATGTATTATATATATTTATATTATATATTACTTATAATATTATATATTATATATACTATTTACAATAATATAAAGAAATGAGTATAATATTAAATAATATTATATTAATATATATATAATAATTATATATATAAAATAAAATATATATATTAATATATATATATATATATAATATGTACTATTCATATATTGCTCACTATAATATATAGGTATTACTTAATTTATATAATAAGATATATTATAGCTATAAATAGAATATCTCTCGAAATATAAATTATATACTCTCAAATATATATATTATATATATTTATTTAATATATATATATATTATTAATTATATATATTATTAATATATATATTGCTATATATATAGTTAATTTACTATATATTAATATATAGTATAATTATATTATACCGAAAAATTAGGGAAAAATTCTCGGTCAAAATTTTGGCTTTTTTTTATATTAATCGTTCTATAATACTCGAATATTATGAAGTTCATCTTATATCTAATAATAATAATCTCACATTTTGAGTAAGCGTTTTCGTGGTATATCCCAAGATAATTTAATTTTCGGAGGAAAAACACCGCTTAACTTGATTCATAGAGGAATAAAACCTAGGGTAATTAAATTAATTACTACATTTATTTTACTTTTTAAATAACTAATTATTTAAATTATAATTATGAAAAAATATAAATTCTGCATTTTAAGTAATGTTATATATATACAGTATTTTGACATAAAAAAATACAAACTAAAATAATATTTGTAGTTAATTGATACATTTTATCGTGTTCTAATGGAGTCCTTGCTCCAAAATTATATGAAATTTATTTTTCATCGTTTATTTTTATTATAGTTAAAAAAATACCGGTTTTGGCTTACTCATCAAAAAATTTCTTTTATTTTCCATTTTATATAATATTAAAATAATTAATAATAATAATAATAATAATCAATAATTAATAATAATAATAATAAATAATCTAAAATATAAAATAATATAGAAAATAAATATTAATAATAATAATAAGTGAAATCATTTATTCTGTCAATAATAATAAATGCAATCAATAGCTCTCCAAATACTCATATAATAATAATAATATAATAATAAAAATTAATAATAATTAATAATAATAATTAATAAAATTAATTAATAATAATAATAATAATAACTAATAATAAATAATAATATATAATAATAATAATAATAATAATAAATAATTTATAATAATAAATTAATAATAATAATAATAAAATAAATTATAATAATAATAATAATAATTAATAAATAATAATAATCAATAAATAATAAATGACTAATATAATAATAATAATAATAATATTAATCAATAATAATAAAAATATTAATAAATTAGAAGAATGACCTACAATTACTTTACAGTAATAAATCATAATAATAATAAATAAATGTTATAATAAATAATATAATAAACGACAATTAAATAGTAATAAACACATTCCAAGTGATTTCCATAATATTAGTTTTTAAAAAAGAATTACAATTAATTTTATTAATAATAGGCATTTTATATTACCGAGCTATAGGCCTACGTACGCACATCTCACGTAAACTTGTAGTTTCAATAAAAATTTTATAAATTAATTCATAAATTTGATTTTAATGACTAAATCAAATTTTAATAAATTTTAGTAAAATATATAATATAATTAATACATAATAATATAATAATAATTATAAATATAATAAATATAAATTAATAAATATAATACTAAACTTATGTAAGAAAAATATTCAGAACTATTAAATAAAATATTAATTTAATAAATTAATTATATTAAATAGTATAATATTTAATAAAAATAATTAATACTAAAGAAATAATAATATAATTATAATATAAATAATAATAAAAAATAATAATTATAATATATATATAAATACATATAATAATTATATAAAATGATAATAATAGATAATAATAATAAATCAATTATAATAATATAATAATAATTAATAAATAAATTAATTTATAATAATTAATTAATAATAAAATTATCATGCTGTTAAGGCTTCTTTTTCAAGTCTTCAAAATTTGAATCAAATAGTCTTTATTTTCAGAAAGAAAAGAATGAGGGAAAAAATTTTCGAAGAATAAAAAAAAATATTATAAAACTTCTTTAATATTTATAACAATATATTTTATCGCCTGTTAAACTTCAGGCAGGATCACGGTTAACTAACTATTATATTTATAATGCAGCTTACAAAAATAAATTTTCCAACATAAATATCTAAAATTTTTTTTACATTAATTATATATTAATTAAATTTTAAGAAATATAATTATTTACCCCTTTTTTATAAAAATAGTGACTTTTCAATTGTTTTGCAAATACAACTGATTATCATGGATACTATACATAAATACGCAATATACATATACAAATATTCAAATAAAATAACAAATAATCAAAAAGATTTGCCTTGAATGAATATTTTCAATTTTAAAATTCAGCTAAAAAAAAAAATAATATATCTATTTGCGATGAATTGCAAAACATTTTATTTTATATTATAAAAGGCTAATATCCCTTAGAAGATAGTTGAAATTAACAACTTGAAATAAAATTTTAAAACAAACCCACATTTTAACTTAGGAGGGGGATTTGTGATCCGTCGTGTAAATGCTTCCATATTTTACATGGTTTATAACTGTATACCTACTGTTGCACATAATTCGGGATTATTCTTATTAATTTTATAAGTTTTATTAGTTGATAGTGTACTTATCTCTCCACATTAGTTTATGAATATATCATATATCTTATCTTTTTTTTGCAATATATTAAATTGATTACATATCAATATTAAATACATGATAATCACTGCCGAACAATGACCCTACAGCTTTGGTAACTGATGAAAAAAGAGCGGACCACTTCGTCTAGGTGTGTAATAATGCTTCTACCACTATTATTACTGCTTGTTCTCTGATTTAACATGCTCATTACAATATATGTTAAATATAGGTAACTTATCTTTTAACATATGCTACAAAAATTTATATGATATAAAAATAAAAAGTTATTCTGTATTGAACTTTTGAAAAATGTGAATTTTTATTATTACATATATAACAAATGGTTGTCTGAATTATTTATAATATAGTTTACTATCTTTAATTGAGGGAACCATTATGTAATTAAGTTTTTGTTATTTTTGTTACCTCTTTGTTAAAGGCATTCCCACGTTGAAGTATTTATAGCTCTGTGAATTGGTCTTGAATAATAAGATTCACGTTTATATCTATGATATAGACGGAATAATATATTATTGACATATGACACGTGAATTTGTGTGTTATAAACATTAAAAGTTATTTTGTGTATCATTAATAATTCTTTTGTTTCTTCAAAAGGTCATCAATAAATAGGATATCTAGGAATTGATTAGATTTAAATTTTACCTAAAAATTCATTATAAATCAACTTTTTTTGCGGACACTAATTATAAGTTCTTCTATAGAAATTTTTTAATGATTCGAATTTTCAAATATGACAAATAATGTCATCGACGTATCTTAAATAGGTCTTCGGATTAATGTGTTTTTTCATTCATTAATTTGTTTCAATATGGAGACCTCAAGAGTAGAAATCGGCCGAGAACGTTGAGGCCCAATGGAGAATACCCATTCGTCAAAGACATTATCGTCTTATATCGATATAAAGGTTTCATTATTTAAAATTAAAATATAGTTTGTAGGACAGATAGTTAAGAGCTTTTTAAAAAGTTCTTTCATTATTTAATAACTAGGAAGGAGGGCTCTCGGGTGCGTGGGTGGAAAAGTTAATTGAGTATTGTTGTCTCAAATATGTCGTCGGTGCATAAGCTGTCTCCTATTTTTCTTATCAATGGACAAGTAGGAACAGTGACTTTCAACATCTAGAGGACTATATATATTCAGAATGCTGAGTCGAATTCTGTTTTCGGTTAATGTGCAGAGAAATTCATCGTTTGATCATTATACATATCAATTTAATAAATATAAAATAATAAGACAGACAAATAAATATTAAAAAAAATAAATAATAAACAAATATCAAAAGAGTGAGACAAGTACCAGTCATCTATATCAATAGGACGTAAGGGAGGATTTTCTATGTTCTTGTGAATCTTAGCACAGCCGTATAAATGAGTCCTTCCTATCTGCGCCTTAGGTCAATTCGTTTGATTCGATATACTTAATATTTTCATCCTGTAATATTTCTTACTACGCTAATATGCTTAAGATATGATATATGTCAACTCTTTCTGTTCTTTTCTGAGTGAACAAGATTAGACACTCTATTACGTATTTATCGGAGATAAGGTTAAGTTTCTTGTGGTAATCATCTCTACTTAGAATTACGACACCACCTCCTTTATCAAGGTAGAAGCTACTACACACCGAGACGGAGTGTCCTCATATTTAGTAGCCCGGTGGTAAGTGGTTTGGAGAATGAGGTGAAAAATACAAAAAGATTTAATTTTGTTGAGGTTATCAAATAGTTTAATTGCAAGGATTTTTATGAGATGTAATTCTCTTAATGTGGGATACACAAACTAACCACATTTGAAGAGCGATTCCAGGAAAGACCGGAAATTATTAGTAAAAAGGTGAAGATAAAGCCAAGTAACAATATAATAATGGGACTAAAAAAAAGGAATACAATGACGGATCTAACAAATCTACACTTAAGCCTAATAGAGGTTAGAAGTAAATAGTGAATTAGTATGTGTAAATTATTATAATTTCAAATTGGAAGGTAAATTAATTCAACTATCTTCGTTTACTATAGCAGAGAAATATATCTTTCTTCATGTGAGTACAGAATATTAAACAGGCATCTATGCGATGTGAGAAAATTTAATCACAGATTGAATGACATGGCTTCGAAGGTTTTTTTGAATATTTGGGAATGCTTTGGGCATAATAATTTATGAATAGAATAATAATATAAGTGAATATTAAATAATAATTTAAACCACTTAATATTTAATATAGAAATTAATAATATAATAATAATAATTATAATAATAATAATAATAATAATAATAAAAATATTAATTAGGATAATCAGTTTAATTAATAAAAATAATGAAAATAAAAATCACATTTACATTAATAATATTACAATAATAATAATGAAGAATAATCTTCCTTCAAATAAAAATTATGATTGAACAATATTAAAATAAGTTCAAAAGAAGAGATGGAGAAACAAATTTATTTTTTGATATTAGGGTAATTATTCCATTCTAATATATTATTATTATTATTATTATTATCATTAGTTGTAGTATTTATTTACTTTTTGATTGAATAAATATCATATTATTTATTCAATAATTATTATATATTTATTTTATTACTTGAAATATTTTTATTTCTCTATTTTCAATGTTTTTGTGTAGTCATTAAAGAAATCGGTGCAAGTTTATTATTGATAGTAAAGAGAACTACGCGTAATGAATAGAACTTTTGCTATGAAGGAAAGTATGCAAATTTATTCACATCAAATATTTTACTCCTATATTATTATGATTACTGGAGTACCATTAATGTTTAAAAGAAATGGCTATTATCTGAATGTCATTAAAGATACTTATCTAATTCATATATATATCTAACTTAGTATAATTAAATAATATAATAAATTATTTAAAAAATTTATTTTATAATAAGTGTCTTATTACATTATATATCTTATACTTATACTAATTGAATTTAATTAAATTATTTGGATCATATTAATTAGAGAATCTTTTCCTACAACTATATATATGAGTGTTGAATATAAAATAATATAATGAAATACCTTTTATAAATTTATAAAATTACTATATATATTACTATTAATACTATTTAATATAAGACGAAGCAAGAAAGATAGAATAATGAAGAAAAAAAGCGATCATAATAAAGAATATACGTAAAAAGTATATAATTACGAAAGAAAAAGTAATAAAAGAATAAAAGAAAATAGGAAATAAGGAAAAGAAAAAATATAGTATAAAAATAAGATAAAAATATAAAGAAAAAAAATAAAAGAATAATATAATAATAAGAATAAAAAAGATAATATAAAGAAGTAATAGAGATATATAAAAGTAAAGATAGAAGTATAAAGTATAAGTAATAGAAAAGTAAGTGTAAGACTAAATTGGATGTTATGCGTGGTTGTGACAATCCGAAGTCGTAGTGATATATGAACGCCCTACCTGTTGATTGGAGTGAATCAAAGAATACTAGAAGAAGCAAGATATAACGCTTTAAGTGATTGAATGTGAGAGTATCCCTTAATCTCTGTAGACATAGTGGAGTGAGTTTGTTTCCAAGTAAGATTAACAGTGATATTCTTCTCTCAAAACTTTATAATTTATCGTCATAATCGTTTTAGATTATAGTTGAACATAGAAGAAGAGGTAAAAGGTTGTGATGAGTGTGTAAAAGGACGATTCTAGATAGATATGTCCGATGATAAGTAAGTAAATACATACGAGTATGAGATGAATAGTCTATGGGTATAAAAGTGCAACCTTCGGATATAAGCGTACGATATTGAGAGAAAGTGTGAGAGAGAAAAAAGTTCAAGAAAAGTGTGCACGAGAGAAAATGAAGTATAGATATGACTATTGTAACTTGATATACAAGGAAAGAGCCCGACGGATTAGTTTAAGAAACGCAATAAGTATAGAGAGATAGAGAAGAAGACAGTGTAGTGACACAAGATAGATGAAATATAACAGAGATCGAGTAATTATAATACACTGAGCGAATGAATAATAGACATGTAGTGTGATATGCCAAGAACATAGCAACTGAAGAAAGATGAGGAGAGAGATAGAAGACCATATTATGAAGAGTGGGAGCTCCTTCTATAGAATCACTTGGAGAAGAATAGTTAATGTAAGTAGGAGTATGAGAAGAATGATGAATGAAATAAGAACTTACAATATTGACGTTCTATGAAATATACTAAGATAACGAAGAAATAATGAATGGATTATATAGAATATGCAGAGGACGCAAAGTTACAAGTGACTATTATCCTCAATATTTTATGGAGTTTTCGTATATGTAAGAGGGCGAATATCCCTAGATTACAAAACTTATAATCTAGTGGTCGGAGGCTATCAGAGCGAGAAAATGTTTAAATAAAAAACATTAAGTAAAAAAAGAAATTATGTCTAACCCTAACTCTATGATTAATGCAAGACCCATTAATTATTTTAGTGACGAGTTCAATATTAATACATTTAAAAAACTGTTACCTAAAGATTTGCGGAAAATATAATTAATCAGTTTCTTAGCTTCGATAGATGTTAATAACTTTATTCGTCAGCTTGAAGAATCCCTTTAAGTGAATGATCCTGACCCTAAAACCAATATGTAGTGTCAGCGGAGAGAACTGCCACGTTATGTACTCTTGGGACCACCTCTGAGACATATATGAAAACGATATAGATTTAGTATACTCCTCAATACGAAATTAACTGGTTAATTTGATGTAATGGACAGTTGACGATTAAATCTGAACATCAGAATGTCTTAGTCAAGCCAGCAATTGTCATGTGCAGGAACTATTTCAACCTAAGATACTTAAAACTTTTGTAGTTATATAGAAAATTTTTATTTTTAAAATATTTAATCTATATATGTGACATAAGTAGGATAATCTCAGATCACCATTATTGGATAATACCTACTATAGATTATTAATATAACAATAATATAAATATGGATAATGAGTTAGTGATTATAAACTATTATAAGTTATAAAAAGTTTTAAAAGATAACCTATATATTTGAAAACTACGATGAAAAATATATTTTATCTAAGCAATATATAATTTTCTACTAAAAATAACACTTTGCAATATCCTAAAAAAATTGAAGAATATATAAACTTATATAAGTTTAAAAAGTTTTAAAATAGATGCAATAGCGTTGGCCAAAGTGAAAATCAATCCAATTGATCCACCAAATTCGGGTCCCAAAGATCTTGATATCATATAGTAAATACCACCTATATTCACAATAGGGATTGAGTTTAATATAATCTGTATATTATTATTATTAATTATTGAGAATGGTATATGTAATATTAGTACTATTTGAATTGAATATCTTATTTTTGTCTATCATATAGTTTTTCAATCGTTACATTATGTTATTTAGAATATATAGACTACTACCTTATAGTATATACATATTAATTATCAGTTTAGTGAGTTTTGATTATATGCCTAATATCCTTTCTGTAAACTGTTTGTTTCTGTCTCGAATAGTAAGACGTGATTATATATATTAGACTTTCTGTGTTGTAAGAGAGGTTATGCTTGTAACTATGTATAATTCTTAAGATTGGTTGAATAATATATATATATCTAATAGAATTGAAGATAGTTATTTAATATATATAATCAAAAGTTCTATGATACCGATATTTCCATATATCATGATAGCTATATACTCATGTCATTTCTCTTTAATTCACATAACCTCTACAACTTTTTTAACGACATATTTACGAGGCCTTTGTTTTATCCCGACGTTATATATGCTATTCTTATTATTAAATTATCGTTAATAAATACCTTCAATGAGTGAATTCGTTACTAATTTCACTGTATTTACCTACGGCAGGTGATGTATCATATAACACCTTTGTTTTTTTCATTTTCATGTTGAAGAATTCCTCCTAATATATATATTATACTTATTGATACCATTGGATAATGTAGTGAAAAGGTACTGAGTATGTGATTAGCCTGTATATACATTCGTAAGATAAGAGTAGAAATATATTCTCAATAGAATATATAATACGATAGAGCTCGAGAAGTTGTATATGTAGTATATATATATATATATAAGATATATAGTATTTAATAGAATAGATGTTTATTTATTATCTCTAATATTGCTAGAATAGTTTTAAAAGTTATTTGATGAGTTAATTCCTATTAAACTACTTAACTTCAGCTAAAAAAAATTGTTATGTAAATAGGAATTACAAAGATGTGTAAATCACAGTCGTTGTTAGAAAATAGATTAACATACAATATGAGTTAAATAAAATATATAGAGAAGATAGTTATAATATTTGCTCTTGACAATGTCTGAACATACTATGTAACGATATGAATACATCTTTTCAGTCTATAAGTAAGTTTGTTATTAAATATTATACACTGAAATAAGGGAAAAACCTATTATAATATATATATAATAGATATTATATATATATATAACAGCTTGCTGACGACAACTAATTGTTATCCTTTTACTTCTCACTTTGGCAGGTGAGTGTGAGAAATATATGCTAAATCTATTATAGAATGACTCTGAATTATTGCTGTAAGAATTGTGGAGTTAGGTGCATTATACTCAGAGATAATTTATTTCTTATGTTATTCTACAGGAATTACTGAAGTTTTATTATTATTATTATTATTAAGATGATAAAAATGGGAAAGAGTACTTGTAAAGAGTTCTTAAACGAAGCCATTTTGACAATCTAGCTCTATATTATAATATATATACATAATATATATTAAAATATATTATTTTATATTATATTAATATATAAATTTATATTAATATATATATATATATGAGTGATATATTAATTAATACTATATATATATATATATAATATATATATACATAGTATATACTATATAATATATAATATTTATATATTATAATATATATATTAAATATATTATATATATACTAGTTATATACTTATACTACTATATATATAATTAATATTATTAATATATTATATATATATATTATTATAATATAAATATTAATTATATATTGATAGTAATATATATATTATAATAATACATAATATAATTCATATATATGATATTATATATAAATATGAATCATATATAATATATAATAATAAGAATAAATTATCATTTATATCTACGAATGTGAGATCTTTACTTCTCTCTTTCAATAGCACTATTATATTCAATATAATATTTATTAAATTATATAATAATATTAAATATATATATATTAACTAATTATATATAATATAATATATATACAGATAGTATATAATATATATATGAATATTAATAATAAGTATATTAATATATAGTATTATATAATATATAATATAATATATATATATATATATATAATATATATATATATTATATATATTAATTAATATATATATATAAATTAATCCTCTCCTTATATAATAATATTATATAATATATTAATAAGATAATATATATTAATATTAATTATAATATATAACTATATTAATATATATATATATAATATTATAATATTATATATATATATTAATATATATATATTAATATATATATATATAATATATATATATATATACTTATATATATTATTAATATATATAATATATATGATTTATATAATATTATATCTAATTATATTACTATATATATATTAATTATGATATTATATATAAATATCGAGATCATATATTAATATATCATTATATATAGATATAATAATAATATATAAACTATAGATACTAGTTTTTATTCAGTTATATAATATATATATATATATATTAATTAATATATATATATATATATATATATATTATATAATATAGATAATATAATTATATATAATTATATATTAAATTATACTAGTATAAATATATATATATATAATATTATAAAAAATTAGTGTCTGAATATTTTAATAAACACTGTATGTAAACTAACTAATTGTTAAATCTCTAGTTTAAATAAATATATATTATATATATATATATAATATTAATATAATATATATTATTATATATATTAATTAATATATAATATATTATATATATATAATTATATATTAATTACTGCACAATATACTATAAATATACTATAATATATAATATCATAAGTAATATATATATATTAAAAAACTGTGTGTGTTAGTGAACTGTAGGTGGTTTTGATGTGTGGTGTGTTGTTCTTGGCTCATATCATGTAAAAAATACCTATTATGTAAAGCAACAATTGATATATATTCTCGGGTTAAATATTTAAGAAGTAGTAGATTGAGGTATATTTATTTAATAGTAAGGTATATATAGGATATTATAGTGAGTAATGGTATATTTTAGGATAGTGTAGTGATATGAAGAAATGAGTTGATTAGATATATATAAAAAGTTAAATGGTTATATAAATAAAGGAAAAAAGTATATATATTAGAATATGAATATGCAAGGCTCTCGAAATGATTCAAGAGCGGAAGGCGTAAGTATAATATATAATATATAGTAATTGGTGTATTGAATTTGATATTATGGATTTGTAATAAGTTGTGTAATTTTAATAGTGATACGTTATTATTGGAGTATAGGTAGTTATTATAGTGATACAAGTGAGATTGGAGTTTATAGAGTAAGCTATTAATATATATATTAATATATAGTATAATTTAATAGTACTCAC
>JABUQX010075258.1:47500-50102 GCA_015478945.1 Trachelipus rathkii | reverse complement strand
GTCAAGACTCCTCCCATTTTCTTCACTGTCTCAGTTCATTCATGACTAATATTGAAAATATCTTTTAAATATCTAGTTTCAGCTCTTTCCCTCTGACCTTAATATAAGGTCAAGAGTTACAAATTGTATTTCGAAATGGTTCTAAAAAGTTGCTGACCTTACGTATCTTTGGTAAACTGTTTCGTTTCTCTTTTTCAACTTCTACCCTTCATTACAGTTGGGAACATACTCAACAATCGTCGATAAAAAAGGGTTGTCTCATTTTTCAAACTATTACTTTCACAACTTTTTAGTTTTCAAATCTATATTCTTTGGCTCTTTCTATACGAGCGCCCAGAATGTGGCATTATCTTCGCGCTTCAAAGGTCCTCGATAACGCAAGTTGAATAGGTCAGCCAACCTGTTAAATTGTAGTTAGAGAAACACTTCTATCACCGCGTTTTAAACGCTTCAATGGAGGTTGCCTTAACAGAAATGTTTACAAACATCTTCACTTCTTCAAATTTTATCAGATCATCATTATGTCTTTCTTAAGAAAGACTAGATCTGTTATCTACTTTTTCTTTTCAACAACTTCATTCTTATGCTCTTCTGTATCTCCGTCAGTCTTTAAATGTTGTGCAAGACATACAAATTTATCCAACAGTCTTGGAGTAAAATTTCCTCTGACATTCCTCTTATTAGAGTCTAGTCCATCTCTCTATAAAACCTTACCTGTCTGATTGTTGTCGACATCCACTGTAGACATAAACTGGTGTAGATATCATTCCTTTAATCTATTAAAAGTGTTCTTTTTCTAAATGTCATTTTTTGTTCCTCTGCTTTCTTTATATAGGTCATAAAATATCATCTATTTGTAACTTCATTCCCTAATCACTGAGAGAGAGAGAGAGAGAGAGAGAGAGAGAGAGAGAGAGAGAGAGAGAGAGAGAGAAGAGAGAGAGAGAGAGAGAGAGAGAGAGACCTTTTTACTTGTTTAATTTTGAAAAACGGATATCAGCAGCGAATATATGATACTAGGAAATTGATCTTTGAATATTCTCTGATCTTTTCCGTTTATCCAATAAAGGCAGAGAAAACAATGGTTGTCAGGACTTCAAAAACAACAAATCTTTTCTTTTCTACAAGAAGGTATTTTTTATCACTTCACAACTTCTTAGGAAACACTAACTTCAACCTTTATCAGTTTACAATACTTTAGTTTCTTTCAAAATATTTCTAAGAAAGAACACGTTATTTATCTTTGTAGACGAGTTTCTTAGTTGCTATGGGGTCTCAAGTTCCTTAATATATAAATAAATCCCCCACAATCTCATTTGCTTGCACTGCAAAATGACGTCACTCATCTTTAAAAAAAATTAATAAGAAAAATGGATAAACAAACTTTTAAAATATAAGTCTTAATAGAGAAATAAATCTAATGCAAATCAACACTGAGGAAAAATAATTTATTTTATTTTTTTTGAAGTTTTGAAAATTTAAAAAGTTTTCTTTTAAGATAATTAGTTTGAAAACTAAAAGAAAAATTATTGTAAAAAAAAAATTGTAATTTTAATCAAAGATTTTGAAATGTATTGAAACAGGTAATGTTGTATTTTGAAACTTTAATATTAAAATAATTGCAAAAAAAAAAGTTAACAAACTTTAATGATTTTCATTCATCTTTGGTAATATACTCTCAGCCAAATATATATTCCTACTAATAGTTGGGTGCTTATGAAAAAGTAATTAAACATCTAACAAATAGTAGCGACAGGCCTAGCAAGTCAAAAAATCCGAAAGTACTCTAGCTCAAACAATTGAGTCATGGGTTTTCGAGCTAAGAGTTCTGGGAATGATATCTCATGCAGATTCTAGTAGACAACTTTCGAAAGAGATCTCTCCTGGAATAGAGCTATGCCTTTAAGGAGTATATATATATATATATATATATATATATATATATATATATATATATATATATTATATATATATATATATTATATATATATATATATAGGTATATATATATATATATATAATATATATATATAGATAATATATATAATACATATATATATATATATATGATATATATATATATAATATATTAATATATATATATATATATATATATATATATATAATATTATATTATATATATAAATATATATATATATATATATACATACATAAAGGTGTGTGTGTGTGATTTCCTCACCCTCATTTTCTTAATAAGGTTTAATTTCAACTTCGTTTTATAATTCAATTAATTCTGCTCCGATCGGTAACGAATCTAAATTTCAATCAGGGTTCTCTCAAGACGTATCTTGTCAGCCTTCATTCATTAAACTCATATTATTAATTAAGCACGCACACTTACGCACACACACACACAGGTAAGACTCACCACAGGTATAAGTTATATATATATATATATATATATTATAATATATATAATATATATAGATATATTTATATATATATATATATATATAATTATATAATATAGTATATATAATAATATATAGATATATATATATACTTAAAATTTTAACCACTTAATTTAAAATATAAAAAGGGTAAACGTTAAAAACAAAGTCAACAAGTGATTTAAAGAAAA
>JABUQX010075258.1:35000-42500 GCA_015478945.1 Trachelipus rathkii | reverse complement strand
AGAAGAACAAGAAACGAGACAAAATTATGAACGGGAAATGCAGAAACCCTAAGAAGAAGAAGAAAACGAAGAAGAAGAAGAAGAAATGGAAGTGGCAGAGAAAACTCTTGGTAAAAGATGGGTAGGAGGTACTAGAAGAGACATACACCATGGTGGAACGAAGAAGTGAAAAAGCAATTAAAGTAAAAACAGGAAAAGGAGGAAGTGGCTGAAAAGAAGAACAGCGGCAGCAAGGGAGGAATATGTACAGGCAAGGAAGAGCGCAGAGAGCAATAAGAGGAGGGCAAAAAGATGGAGGCGGAGAGAATGGCAGGAGAAATAACGAGAGAGTGGGCAAAGGAGAAAAAAGATATTAAAGATGGCGAAGGCGTATAGAAAACCAAAACCCGTCACAAGAAATATAAAAGATAGAAACGGAGAGATTTCTTGTGAGACCGGAAGAAAGAAATAATAGATGGACCGAATACTACGAAGATCTGCTAAATGTAGAATACAGAGAACAGGGAAGAAGCTGTAGATCAGACGAGGGAGGAGGAAGAGGAGGATGAAGGCGGGAGAGAAAACGGTAGAAGAATATGAGGAGGCTATAAAAAGGATGAAGAAGGTAAAGCCCAGGAGAGGATGGAGGGCTGTGGAGGGTGGTGGAGGGAGGAGAGGAGTTGAGAGGGAGAACTCATCAGTTTTGATGAACAATGTTGAGAGAGGGAAAGGTGGCCGGGAAAGGTGGGGCCAAGCAATAAATAACATATATAAGGTAAAGGAGATGCAGGAAGCTGTAATAATTATAGAGGCATTTCACTGATAGACCATCTGGCGAAAATATACGAAACGATATTTCAGACGCGGCTGAGAGAGAAGGGAAAGCGGAGGACTCGGAGAAGAACAGTACGGGTATAGAAGAGGAGGAGGAACACGGACCTCTTATTCACACTAAGAATGGTTTCGGAGAAGATGCTGGATATGGCAGAGAATTCTTGTAGCGTCATCGACCTGGCAAAAAGGCATTTGATTCGGCTGCCAAGGAAAAAAAGCTCTGGAGAGGCTATGGAGAGGAATATGAGTGAGGGGTAGATTAAAGAAGGCATAGAAAGTATGTATGAGAAATGCAGTTGAAATGTTAAGAACTGAGGCGAAGAACGATAGATTGGTGAGGTGAAAACAGGAGTGAAGCAGGGGAGTGTTTTATCGCCATTGCTGTTTATATTATATTTAGAGTGGTGATAAGGAAAGTGAGGGAGAGACTGGAGAATTATGAAGGGGACATTAAGGCATATTGCGGCCGATTCTGGCATTGGAGCGGCAGAGAGAGACGATCGAGAGGTGGTGAGTTGTTACGGAGAGTTGGAGGAAGCAGGGATGAGAATGAACGTACAGAAGACAGAGATATATTAACAATAACCGGAGGAAATGAGGAAGGGATGAGGATGGTGGTGAGGGGGGAGGAGGTGAAGGCGGTAAATACCTGCAATTATCCTCGGAGGGATGTTTTAGCAGAAGGCGCGGAAGTGGAGGAGAGATTACGCGACGAATGGGGAAAAAGTATGATCTGTTATGAAAGCGGTATTACCCCATGATGAAAAGATAAAAAACATCGGAATTAGAGGTTAAAAAAGTTGATTTTTTAACAGTATACTTGACTCCGGACACTGCTGTGCGGGCGGAAACATGGACAACACACGAGAGAGAGAGAGTAGAATACAAGCGGCGAAGATGAAGGTATTAAGAACTATGATTGAAAGAGTAGGAGAGACAGAATAGGAATGAAGTAATTAGGAAGATATAGTGGTAAGAAAGATGATACGGAAGTCATGGATGTGGGGAGATTGAGATGGTGGGGACATCTGAAGAGGATGGAGCAGGACAGAATGCCGAAAAAAAGATGGGAATGAACACCAGAGGGCAGAAGACCAAGGGGAAGACCGGAAGAAGAGATGGGCGGAGTAAGTGGAGGACTCTCTGGAAAGATGTCAGCTACCAAAAAAATGAGAGTGCTAAAGAGAAGAGGAATAGTGCAGCAGAGGGATTGTCTGGAGAAAGACGCTTGCGCGGCTGACAGGATGAAAAATCCTTCCTGGAGAGAAAAAGAAAGAAAAAGAAAGATTATAGTATATATATATATATACGTATATTATATATATAATAATATATATATATATATATATATATATATAATATATATATATATATATATATATATATATATATATATGATATATATATTATGGTATATATATATATATATATATATTATATATATTATATATATATATATATATATAATATATAATATATAGATATAATATATATATAAATATATATATATATATATATATATATATATATATTATATATATATATACAATAATATATATATATTATAATAATATATATATATATATATATATATATATTAAATATATATATAATATATAATATTATTATATAATATATATATATATATTTGAAAAGTCTAACTGAACAAAAATTCAATTAGTTGTTGCTAAAGAGATTAAACTTGACAAAATTACTTTGTTCTTTTTATCATATGATCTAATTAGAGAAGAGAAAACATGGTGGTGTCTCCAATGACTCAGAACTCAACCACTTCATCAATCCACTCGACATCAATTGTTGCGTTAACAATAACATCATCAAAAAGACACCGATTCACGTTTAAAATCCCTTTTCCTTTTTTATTGTATCGGGATTTGATGATGAGCACCATAAACTGTTATTAAATATTAGGTCGAATTTATGTTGTAGTATGCGATTTAGTTTATTTATAGTATTATCTTTTAAATTATGAGCATTATCGAGTAGGTTTGTAAATTGAGGGTGGTTAGTTGGAAATTTATTATACCATGCAGCTTGTAGCAACTTGAAGGCGGTATTGCATAAACGGAATGCTGTGTTGATTTCAGATTTGACGAAAGTTATTTTATTAATTAGGATAGTTTTGTGGACATCTGGGAATGGGGTGAATTTATTGCCTTTAAGATGGGTGGGAACTAAGGTTTTTGGTATGATAAGGTTGGAGAGGCACTTTTTTAAGAATTTAATTTGACACTTCTTTTTATTTGCGGTTATTAATCTATTTCTATAGTTGAAGAAGCTCTTTCGGATTTGATAGGTTAAAAATTCGCCGTTGTTTCCGGGTACCATTATTTAGTAAAGTTGAAATACCACTTGATCGTGGAATGGTTAATATTCTAGGTATAGGTCCCTTGGCGAAATTGAAATAAACTTTAAAAAGGTTAGATATTATTTTTAAGATCACACCTCACGGGCATAACCTTATTCAAGGAGGGAAACATGCCTAGGTATTTGTTGCCTATGTTCGGGACAAGGTATCGAACCCTGCCCCTGTAACTCGCAACTCTATTGCGCCATCGCTGAGCCAGGGTAGGCAACTAAAGTGCATTTTGAGGTGCATTCAAAATTTTAGCCAACCAACACAGCCATTATTGATTATATTATTATTATTATTATTATTATTATTATTATTATTATTATTATTATTATTATTATATTATTATTATTATTATATTATTATTATTATTATTATTTTTAGCAGCAAATTAATAAATTTCAGTATCAAAATAAATGAAGTGGAACAGACAGCATAGTGCTGCAAATGCTAAAATACTCGGAATAATAATAATTAATCGATGTAAAACTGACATTTAAAGAACATGTCAACAACCTAGTTAGCATATTGGCTAGATACATGTATGTGCTAATAAAATTGAAAAATATTGTTCTCTTTTTTTCTTTTTTCCTTCTTAAGAAAATATACTATGCATTAATAAACCCCATATACTATACTGTTTTCCTATCTACGGAACCACAAGTAACTCGGTAATTATATCCTGTAACTCTAATTCAAATGCGCTTCATTCGCCTCATAACAGTACAAGAGGTTTTTTACATCTATACACAACCCTTGATAAAAAAAAAAACAAAATATCGCAGTTTAAAAACCTACCCAATATATAACTACTAAAAAAAATACATAAAATTATTCATAAAAATCACAGCGACTTCCTGCTACCAAATTTTCGCTCAAACCAAGCAAAGGGCGAGGCAAAGCGAATAAATTTACGAAATAATACTTACATAAACGCCCCATTCTGTCGACTTAAAAAAAGCCACACAAAGCCTCAGCTACAAAGCAGCTAAACTTTATAACTCAATGCCACAAGGCATTAAAACCTAAAACCCTATTAAGTCATTTGCTAAAAAAATAGAAACTTATTATCTAAATAAATATTAATAAATAACAAACTCAGCGATTTTGCTTTTGTAAAATCTTGCCATTTTATTACCAGCAAACTGGCTACCATCACAGTACCCGTTATTATAACAAACCATGATTATGGCAGTGATTGCAACTAAATAATAATAATAATAATAATAATAATAATAATAATAATAATAATAAAATAATAATAATAATAATAATAATAGTAATAATAATAATAATAATAATAATAATAATAATAATAACAATAATAATAATAATTATCAGCCTTTTCATTATAATAATTACTACGTTTAAGCATTGCTACTGAATAGTTTTGAAACTTTTTTAACCACACTTTAGTTATTATTATTATTATTTATTATTATTATTATTATTATTATTATTATTATTATTATTATTATTATTATTATTATTATTATTATTATTATTATTATTATTATTATTATTATTATTATTATTATTATTATTATTATTATTATTATTATTTTTATAATTTTATTCATTTTATATATTTCTTAAAAATATCCACATTCATTTTTTATCCATACATATCGGTGTATTAATAAAGTCGCTACATCATCTTGGCCTTCCTTCGCCGGAAACTCATGCAAGGTGCCTGGCACTCTTTTTTTGCGGTTATGTCCGCCATATTGCGTGTGTGTGTGTGTGTATGTATGTATGTGAAAAAGAGATGAAAGAGAGAGAGTGTAAGGTGCTGTGTGTGTGTAGTGTGTGTGTGTGTGTGATATTGAGATGCCTACGGAAGGTTTGCAAGGTTATTTCTTTAAAAATATGATCTTATTTCCGTATTAATTTTCTCAAGATTATATTATAAGAGGATATTTTATAAAATGATTTATATATATATATATATATATATATATATATATATATATATATATATAATTAAAAAAAAAATATATAAAAAAATATATATTTATATATTTAATATATATATATATATTTTTATATATTATATAAATAAAAAAATACTTTTAAATAAATACTACTATTATATATAGATTATATATATATATATATATATATATATATATATACTATATATATATATATATAGAATATATATATATATATTATATATATATTATGTATTTGGTAGTACGCCAGTACATAGGTATGTATGAATATTTGTTAACATGATTATGTTCACTTGTGTATACCTACATTTATATCCTACTAGAAATTTAGCTATAAATATATTATCTTTTAAAAAATAGCAACACAGGTTGCCGGTTGTCATATTCCAGAAATGTTGGACTATGTCAGTGTCCCCAGATTGTTTTATTACCTTTTGAAAATTACTCTCTTAATGTTGTTCAGTTACTAAGAACGCGAAAACTGAAGAGGTCATGTCCATGACGAAAGCTATTTTTGATATTTAAAGCGTTCGTTAGGTTTTAAAAAATTGTACCATCCTCATCAGAGTGGTGTTTTAATTTAAATTTAAGATTTTTAATCTCCAAATAATAACCATGTCAAATAAAATTATTCAAAAGTGCTTACAGTTTTAAACTCCATAAAATGTTGTAATAGAAACGAACAAATAATAATAGATAAAAAATCTTCTCAAGGGTATAACAAATCAAGTATATATATATATATATATATATATATATAATATATATATATATATAATAATATATATAGATAATTATATATACTATATATATATATATATATATATATACTATATATATATATATTATAATAATATATATAGTATGTATAATATGTATAATATATATTATATAATATATATATATATATATATATAATATATATATATATATATATATATATATATATATATATATATATATAAATATTATAATATATATATATTATAATATATATATATATAATAGTATATATATAATATATATGTATGTATATATTATATATATAATATATATACTATAATATATATTATATATATATATATACTATAATATATAGATATTATATAAAATCATTTATATATATATAATATATATATATATATAAGATTTTTTTTCGCATGGTCTAATGTGAAAAATGCTAAGAACCCTATGTTAATTTCATTGCTTGCAACAATCCTAGGAATATCATTGGAAATATATGCACCTAGAAACATGATCCTCTAGAGACCACAAAGAGAAAAAGTGTTCTTCCTTTCTATATATATATATGATATATATAATATAATATATATATATATATATCATATATATATATATATATATATATAATATATATAATATAATATTATGATATATATATATATATATACTATATAATATATACTTATATATATATGATATATATATAATATATAACATATATATATATATATATATATAATCTATATATATAGTATATATATATAATATAATATATATATATATATATATATATAATCTAATATATATAGGTCAGCATCCTAAAGTTCAGTCATGTAACTAGAAAACTATAAAAGCTACACGAAAATAAATATTATTTTATTTAATCAAGGAGACATTTTTACCTCGGAAATTAAAAAATAAAAAAATAACGACTTTTAAAAAATTAAAATTGTTAAAATGTTGAAAAAAATTAGTTTTTTCAGAATTCGAAGATGTTCCCTTACTCCGAATGAGCTTGCAAAGGTGCAAAATGTTGAATTTTTTTTTTAAAAAACTAGAGAAATACCCACGGGTAAACAAGAACGATGGATAGGGTCAGGTTTCTCAGCCTACCGGGGGACGACGGGGGACATCGTCCCCCCTCTGTACCCCTTCCGCGGACCTCGAATATGAGGATAAAAAAGAAAAAATAATATTTCTCCAAAGCGTAAAAAAATGGTATTTGGCAACTTTTGCTCTCGAGACTAATGCAGGTTTTCAAGGCTCAATCAGAGCGTTGCCACTATTTCAGGTCTAAATTTTTTACTAAATTTAAGGAGTTATTTAATAATATATTTTAGAATTAAAAAGTAATTTTTTTTTAGTTTCTTCTGTATGTGCTGAAATCAGAAATGTATGCTGTAATATTAATGCAACACTGATATAGATGTGTATAATTTAGTATTTTTAGTCTTACTTGTCCCAGTTGAGAGCTCATTCGTGATTTCCTAGCCATTACATGACCTTGATAACTCTTACTAGTAGGATGCGTAGTGACCATTATATATATTAATATAATATATATAATTATATTAGTAATATATATATATTATATATAATATATATATAATATAT
>JABUQX010075258.1:25000-30000 GCA_015478945.1 Trachelipus rathkii | reverse complement strand
TAATTATTATATTCCGAGTATTTAGCATTTGCAGCACTATAGCTGTCTGTTCCACTTCATTTATTTGGGATACTTGAAAATTTATAATTTTGCTGCCTAAAAATAATAATATAATAATAATAATAATAATTAATAATAAAAATAATAATAATAATAATAATAATAATAATATAATAATATAATAATAATAATAATAATAATAATAATCAATAATGGCTGTGTTGGTTGGCTAAAATTTTGAATGCACCTCAAAATGCACTTTAGTTGCCTACCCTGGCTCAGCGATGGCGCAAATAGAGTTGCGAGTGACAGGGGCAGGGGTTTCGATACCTTGTCCCGAACATAGGCAACAAAAAATCCTAGCGATTGGTTCGCGCTGGCGCGGTGGGAATGAAGGTTATGCCCGTGAGGTGTGATCTTAAAAAAATCAATATCTAACCTTTTTAAAGTTTTATTTTATTAGGAAAACAATTTTATCTTTAAAAGAAAGATGACGAGAAATAAAGTGCCCAGAATATAAAATAATATACCCGGACTATAAAAGTACCCAAAATATAAAAGAAACAGGCCAGCATAAAAAAAAAGAAAGTATCCAAAATACGAAAGAAAGTGCCCAAAATAAAAAAGAAAGTAAACAAAATAAAATAGAAGGTACCCAAAATAAAAAGAAAGTACCCAAAATATAAATGAAAGTACCCTAAATATAAAAGGAAGTACTCAAAATATAAAAAATTATCCAAAATATAAAAGAAGGTACCAAAATATAAAATAAAATACCCAAAATATTAAAGAAAGTATCCAAAATGTAAAAGAAAGTACCCAAAATTTAAAAGAAAACACCCAAAATATAAATGAAAGTACTCGAAATATATAAAAGTACCCAAAATATAAAAGCAAGTACCGAAAATATAAAAGAAAGTACCCAAAATATAAATGAAAGTACCCAAAATATAAAAGAAAAGTATCTAAAATATAAAAAAAAGTACACAAAATATTAAAGATTATACAACAAACAAAAGCAAGTACCCAAAGTATAAATGAAAATACCCAAAATATCAGAGAAAGTACCCAAAATATAAAAGAAAATGGCCGAAATATTAAGGAAAAGGGATTTAAAACGTGAATCGTGTTCTTTTGATGATGTTATTGTTACGCAAAATTATGTCGAGTGGATTGATGAAGTGGTTGAGTTTCTGAGTCATTGGAGACAACCATGTTTTCTCTTCTCTAATTAGATATATGATAAAAAGAACAAAGATAATTTTGTCCAAGTTTAATCTCTTAGCAACAACTATTTGAAGTTCAGTTAGACTTTTCAAATATATAGATATATATATATATATATACTATATATATATATATTATATATATATATAGATATATATATATATATATATATTTTATATAGTATCTAGTATATAATTATATATATATGCTATATATATATATATTATATTAAATAATATATTATATATATATATATTATATATATATTATATTATAATATATATATATATAATATATAATATATATATATATATATATATTATATATAATATATTAACATATATATATAAGTATAATATATTATAATAATATTATATATATATATATATATAATATATTAGTTAGATATATATATATAATATATATATTTATACGGTATATATATATATATATATCTTTCTTTTTCTTTTTCTTTTCTCTCCCAGAAGGATTTCATCCTGTCCGCCGCGCAAGCGTCTTTCTCCAGACATCCTCTGCTGCACTATTCCTCTTCTCTTTAGCACTCTCATTTTTGGTAGCTGACATCTTTCCAGAGAGTTCTCCACCGACTCCGCCCATCTCTTCTTGTCTTCCCCTTGGTCTTCTGCCCTTTGGTGTCCATTCCCATCTTCTTTCGGCATTCTCTCCTTGCTCCATCCTCTTCAGATGTCCCCACCATTCCTCAATTCTCCCCAATCCATCTTCAGTGTCAACTTCTTCACACCTATATCTTCTTAATTACTTCAATCCTTATTCTGTCTTCCTACTCTTCCAATCATAGTTTCTTAAACCCTTCATCTTCCGCCGCTTGTATTTCTACTCTCTCTCTTCTCGTTTGTCCGATGTTTCCGCTCCGCACAGCAGTGTCCGAGTCAGTATACTGTTAAAAATCACTTTTTTAAACTCTATTCCGATGTTTTCTTTCATCATGGGGTATACGCTTTCATAACTAAATCCATACTTTTTCATTCGTCGCGTAATTCTCCCCTTCCCTCCCCCCCAAACTTTTTCCTCCCTTCTGCCTACAACATCCTCCAGATAATTGCAGGTATTACGCCTTCACTCCTTCCCCTCTCACCACCATCCTCATCCCTTCCTCATTCCCTCCGGTTATTGTGTAATATCTCTGTCTTCTGTACTTTTATCCTCATCCCTGCTTCCTCAACTCCTCCGTAAACAACTCCACCACCTCCGATCGTGTCTCCTCTCTCTTCGTCCAACATGCCGATCGTCGCATTATGCCATTTTATGTCCCTTCAATTCTCCCAGTCTCTCCCTCACATTCCTTATCACCACGTCTAAATGATAATATAAACAGCAGTGGAGATAAAACAATCCCCTGCTTCACTCCTGTTTTCCCCTCAAACCATCTATCGTTCTCGCACTCAGTTCTAACATTAAAACTGCATTTCTCATACATACTTTCTATTGCCTTCTTAAATCTACCTCACTTCATAATTCCTCTCCATAGCTCTCCAGAGCTTTTTCTTGGCACCGAAGTCAAATGCCTTTTGCAGGTCGATGGAAACGCACAAAGAATCTCTGGCCATATTCCAGCATCTTCTCCGAAACCATTCTTAGTGTGAATAAGAGGTTCGTCGTTCCTCTTCCTCTTCAATTCGAACACGGTCGTAGTCTCTCGCTACCTGCGCTATTAACTACCAGCCGCTACATAGTCAATAGAACTCTCTATATTTCGATCGAGAGTGCGCGAACACTATATTATTCTTCGCTCCTTACACCATATATATATAACAAGATTCATGGATCGCCCACCTTTCCGGCCCACCCTTTCCCTCTCTCCAACACTTGTTTATCAAACTGATGATTCTCCCTCTCAACTCCTTCCTCCCTCCACCACAACTCCACAGCCACTCCATCCTCTCCTGGGGCTTTACCCTTTTTCATCCTTTTTATAGCCTCCTCATTATTCTATCTACCGTTTTTCTCTCCGTCCTTCCCCTCCTCTTTCCTCCTCCCTCGTTCTGAAGTCATCTACAGTCATGTTCTTTCCCTCTAGTTCTTGACAGTATCATTAGGCAGACTCTTCGAGCTAGAGTGGTCAACTCGTATCTAGTATATCTCAGCTTCATTCGCTAGAATGTGTCGCGTGTCGTGAGTGTCTTGTATATATTGCTAAGTTACGTTTTTCGCGTCACGCTCCGCTCTCCATTTTCATCTATATCCGTCTATTTTTGACTTTATATCTTTTCTCCCTTTGTGAACCTCAGATATTAACCCTGCCATTCTACTGCGTGCTCGATGTGATCCCCTCCTTTCCTCCTTATCTCCTCTTCTGCCTCATCTCTGTGTGATTTCCTTCCCTGCTGCCTGCTGTTCTCTTTTCACCACTTCCCTCATTTTCCCATGTTTTACTTTAATTGCTTTTTTCACTTCTTCCGCTTCCACCATTGGTATATGTCTCCCAGTACCTCCTAACCCATCTTGTTTACCAAGAGTTTTTCTCTGCCACTTCCTAATGACAGCTCGTAAGTCTTCGTTCTTTCTTCTTCATCCTAGGGTTCCAATCGCAGTTCCCGTTCATAATTTCGTCCGTTTCTCTGTATCTTCTAACTTCCTCTCACTTTGATCATCTGCCCTCGTTCTGCTCATTTTCCTCCCTCCCCTCCTATCTTCAGTGTCCGCCACCACCAGTCTATAATCCGCATCCAAGGACACTCCGGGATCACCTTTACATTCTTAACCATCCTTTTATCGGAGAATATCATGTTAGTCTATCACCGATTTTGATCGAATTGTTGCATACCTGATTCCATGCTATACCTCGTGTAAAGATGTGAGACTCTCTGTGCTTGAAAACGTGTTCATTATTTTTAAGCCGTTCTCACACAAAATGCAGAATTTCCAACGCCTCCCATCCATGTTTCGTTGTATGCTCTCGCAAAATGGTCCCATATACTCTCTCCATCTCTCTTCTCTTTCCTACTCTATCGTTGAAATCTCCCATCAACAAGCACCTCTCCCCCTTCCTCCTCACCCCTACCTCCTGTCCTCCATCAAATTCCTAAAATCTAGTTTTTTTCCTTCCTTCTGAGGCCCCGTGTGTGGGCATATATCTGTATATTCTATATTTTATCCGGCCTATCTTCAATACGCACATCATCAACCTCACATTTATAATTTTTACTCTCTGTATACATGGTGACAGTCTTGGTCCCACTATAATTTCGACACCATGCTTTCTTATTCCTTCTCTCACCCCACAATACATCAGAACAAATCCTTCTCCCATTTCTTTACCCTCCTCACACCCCCTCACTCTCATCTCCGCCATCCCCAACATATCTATCTTCCTCTCCTCCATGATATCTATTATCTCCTCCTCTTTATCTCCATAGGTACCCACATTTATCGTGGCACACCTATAATTTTTAAAAGTGTTTTCCTGATCATTCCGTAAATCTCGCCGAAGACGTCGTCTAAAATTCTGTCTGGCTTCTAAGGCTCGCGCTTGAGTTCTGCAAGCAGTTTATTTCGGAAAGCGGCTTGCTAGGCCTATCCTTCCCTAGCCCTATCTCCTTTAGCCGAGGACACCTCTGGTGTCCTCGTTGCCCGGGATGCACGACGGGGACGCGGAGTTGGCCTTTGCACCCATATATATTATATATATATATATATATATATATAATATATATATATATATATATATATACGGTATATATATATATATATATATATATATATATATATATATATATATACATATATATTAT
>JABUQX010075258.1:0-15000 GCA_015478945.1 Trachelipus rathkii | reverse complement strand
TCTGGTCCCGATTTCGGTTACTGGTTCCGATTTATGTTCCTGGTCTCCATTTCTATTTCTGGTCCCAATTTCAATTCCTGGTTCCAATTTCGATTCCTGGACCCGATTTCAATTCCTGGTCCCAATTTCGATTCCTGACCCTTTTCAGTTCAGGGTCCCTATTTCGATACTCAGTTCAATTCATTCCTGGTGACCAATTTTCAGTTCCTGATTCCCAATTTCGATTCCTGGTCCCGATTTCAGTTCCTGGTTCCGATTTATGTTCCTGGTCGTTATTTCAATCCATGGTCCCAATTTCAGTTTCTGGTCCCAATTTCGGTTCTTGGACCCAATTTCGATTCATGGTCCTAATTTCGATTCCTGATCCCTATTTCAGTTCAGGGTTCCTATTTCGACACAGTTCAAATTTCGATTCCTGATACCAATTTCAGTTCCTGGTCCCAATTTCGATTCCTGGTCCCAATTTCAGCCCCTTTTACCGATTTCGATTTATGGTCTCGATTTCATTACCACAGCTTTAAGGAACAACACAGGAATTTGCAATGAAAATTCTAAATTCTAATCTAAAATTAACAGTTAAATAGTAATTCTTCAACACGTTAAATTATTTACCTGTTATTTTGTCGATTATTAACAACTTGTTAGTAATACACATATTATATGCTACTTAATGTGTTAATACATAAAGTAACACGTGTCATTTGAACTTTACTCTCGTTTTGCTAATCATACTCACATTACGTTGTATATGTAATGCTGTAATTGTGTGTGTATGAAATAAGCCTAAAACTGAAGCAAAATTTAATATCCCTTCTGTACGAGCGTTTAAAAACGCGGTTTTCTGACGCATCGATAACGCTAGTTGGGTAAATTAGTGAGTAGTTCATTGTTCTATTTATTATTGCGTTTTAAACGTCTTCATTGACCTATTCAACTAGCTTCTGCGCTGCGTCTGAATTGCTGCGATTAGCGAGCTAATACTCTGTAGAAAGGACATAAATGATGCGTTATTTTATGTGTTAATAACACATCGGTGGTGAATGACAAAATGAAAGCATTAAAATGCATAATTATATATATATATATATATATATATATAAATTGGGGTATATATTATAGTATAATATATGATATATTATATATATATAATATATATATATATAGTATACTATATATATATAATAATATATAAATAGGGAATTCGGATGTTTAATATTTTACAGGAAGAAATGAAATAGTAGAGACGAAATATGCTGTATTGAGTGAACTGACTAAGTAACCTTCAGAACCCCCCCCCCCTTTGGGGGATAACGACTCTAGGATTTCGAAGGAGTGATGCTTTAAAGAGAATTTTACCTCTCCCCCTCTCTCACCAGAAACGTTAGCTTAGTCATCGTGCTAGTGACGTTTTATACGACTAATTATTTTTATTTAACTCATTGAATTTAAACTTCATTTTTAAGAAATATTTATTTTATTCCTGTCACAAACAATTGAGGTAAAGTTTAGCTAATTTAATATAAAAATAATTGTCATGAAAGAGAGAGAGAGAGAGAGAGAGAGAGAGAGAAGAAGGAGAGAGAGAGAGAGAGAGAGAGAGAGAGAAGAGAGAGACAGAGAAGAGAAGAAGAGAAGAGAGAGAGAGAGAGAGAAGAGAGAAGTGCAGCTCTTCAACAATTTATTCATGTTATTAACCTGTCACCTTCCAATGTCCGAGTTGTCTAAAATGTCAATCAATTTAATAATTTGATAAACCTTAAATACATTACTCGCACATCACTAAATTTATGTGTAAAAATAATTTTATATTATTTAAACCTTTGCTGAATTATAAATTTTTAATTTGATTAATTTGATTAATTAATTATAATATACTCATATTCATCTATATACAAATAATACATCATCTTTCCTACCGCAAACCTCACCGGGTAAAAAGCAAATTTACATTGTACAGCACTGCACCTGAATGAGCACACTGCACTACACAGCACCGGTGCGTCCACCAACCCTAGCCAGTAATATATCATAATATATATATATATATGATAAATATATATAAATATATAAAGTATATATAATAAATTAAAATATTATATATATATACTATATAGTATATATATCCTTATATATATATATAATACTGTATATATATACTTATATATATATATATATATACTATATATATATATATATTATAGTAATTATATATATAATATATATATAGTATATTATAAGCTTTTAATTTTTTTTCTAATTAAGATATATATATAATTATATATATAGTTATATATATATTATATATATTATATATAATATTATATGTAGTATAAGCTTAAGAACGATACTTTAATATAATAAACAAAAAAGATAATTTCCATTGTGTACCATATATATAATATGATTATATAGTAATATATATATATATATATATATTATGTTCCTTCTCTATTTCTGATGGATCCCAATTTTCAAAGGGTTTGTTCCATACCGAACTTATTGTCTTTTACTTCAGATCTCTCACAAATGAAGAAATATATAAAGATATTTGCGGACTCTGAGATCGAGTGACTTATATCGGAGATGTTTGTAGATGCTGATATTGAGTGATTTTTTATAGGAGATGTTTGTGCATACTGAGATTGAGTTATTTATGTTGGGGATATTTGCGGATGTTGAGATTGAGTTATTAATATTGGAGATTTTGGGAATGCTAAGATTGAGTGGTTTATATCGGAGATTTTGCGGAAGCTGATATTGAGTGACACATATCAGAGGCGTTTGCAGATGATGAGATTGAATGATATATATTGTAGATGTTTGAGGATGCTAAGATTAAGTGATTTATATTGGAGATTCTTGCGAATCTTGAGATTAAGTTATTTATATTGGAGATTTTATTGATGCTGAGATTGAGTGGTTTGTATCTGATATTTTGCGGATGCTGATTTTGAGTGACATTTGCCGGAGATGTTTCCAGATGCTGATATTGAATGATTTTTATTGTACATGTTTGCGAATACTGATATTGAATGATTTATATCCTAGGTTTTTGGGGATACTAATATTAAGTGATTTTTATCGGAGGTGTTTGAAGATGTTGAAATTATTTAATTCTTATCCAAATATTAAAGAGCAACTTCTAAATTAAGTTCGGATAACTTAAGGCGAATAACTTTGAGGATATTTCTGCTCAATATTTGAGAAAGCAAATCAAAATTCTTGCCGATGAGGATTTCCAATTACATAAAAATTATAAGTACGAACATGTATATACAAGAACACACTTATAATATGAAATATACGTAATAATAATAATAATAATAATAATAATAATAATAATAATAATAATAATAATAATAATAATAATAATAATAATAATTAAATTTAATAATAATAATAATAATAATAATAATAATAATAATAATAATAAGATAATGAAATAATAATAATACATAATAATAATAATTAATAAGAATAATAATCAATCAATAATAATAATAATAAAAGAACAATAATATTAATAATAATAATAATAATAATAATAATAATAATAATAATAATAATCATTTGCAGACTTGAATTGTCATTCATGGCTTATGAAATACCACCGATGAGTCCATGCTACTTTTCCTTTACTGTATATGAGTACAATACAAATAATATATAATTAGTGATGAGGACGATTAGAAATTTTTGCCAGATGACGAGATGAACGATTATATGATAAATATTTATTTGACGATCGATCTTGATGCGATGACGTATGACGATTGACGATGGACATTATTTGAAAAAAGATATTTAAAAAATTCTCTCTCTCTCTGTTATATTACTTATATCACTAGTCATACTAATTACGTCATAACTATAATATATATATCATATTATATAGTATTACCATAATATATATATAATATTATATTATAAATAATATATACTAAAATATATATTATATAATATCAATAATACATATATATATATTGAGTATTAAGTTAATATAATAATATACCAAGGCTGTGATGACAGGGGGGGTCAGTGGTTCAACCCTCCGAAAAGTTATGTAAGACGATCAATAAAATTTTTGATGGCTTGAGTCTCTTAATTTTTAATAATAATTTATAAATGAAATACCTATGGCATATAAAATGTATATGAGATACGAAGAAAACATGCAGACTATACACACCAAATAATTAATTAATAATAATAATAATAAGTGAGAGTAATAATAATATATAATAATAATAATTAATAATTAAAAATAAACATAGACTTAATAATGTATCACCGTATAGACGAGAGAGAGTATATTCAACGCACATACTATCCGCTCACAAAGTCCAGACATTTAACGATCTAACGATACATCACACAATATACTCTGCGAAGAGACATATACTCGTGAGAAAAAATCGGTCAATGTAAAGATATTATGCAGAATAAATAATAAAATCACACACTGTGAATATGAATTAATAATAGACATGAATGAGAGTAGAGAGCAAGGAACCCCGAGCAATGAATATTATCTCGTACGAGACTTCAAGAGAGACTCACACCACTTTGCACATCTAAATATCTTATCGTATAATAATAATACATAATAATAAACGTCTCGACCGAAGACTATACTACACTATGCGTACGTCAACTGACCATGTGTAATGCCTTTAGAGAGTGATATCACGACTCAATCGATATACATTACTACACACGATATACATTATAGAGAGAGACCAGAAGAGTGGAGAGTATGAGAGCAAATGCACACACATCATAAGGCACTCCAGCTGGATAAGCCTATATATCTACTACAAACTATATATATGCCAACTATGAACTGAGTGAAGAAGTAAATAAATAATACTATCACTGATATGCCCATTATACATCACATAGAATAGGAAGATTCACACACATAACACACACTCACACACTATCACACACCCAGATTCGCGAGAGTGAAAAATGAGAGAGAGTAAGGCAACCAGTTCTATGGGTGTTGCATCACGACACTCACGCAGATTGCATAACCAATGTTGAGTGCGGTAACCACCTTTCTAGCCTATAGGTCACGTGGTGTTCTTACATTAATATGATTATAAAATATATTAGACCCGGACTTAAATGTACACAGTTTCCAACTTTGCAAGAGTATAGCAAATCTAAACCTACCCGTCAGCTTGGCAATGAATGATGAATTGATATAAATAGTTTGAAAATATACGAGACACGGTAACTCACATAGAGCGAAGTGACGTGAGCGACAGTTCATCTCATCGACACAACTAATATATATCCCGAGTGAGCGACGATGTATACTTTCGCTGAGTACACTATCTAGCGAGTACAGTTGGTCACTACGGTACTACGCCAAGAGCGAGTATATCTCTTCGTGCACACGTTCACATTACTTCCTCCAATCACCTCGCTGCCAATTTCACTCAGCTATCACTATATCATCCTCACACAAGCTCACTCTATATAGCTACGAATCTCGTTGCACTTACACCCATCTGTGTTCTTATATAATATATCAGAGAAATTTTTGCTCGCGATATAACACCGTTCCATACATAAGAACAACTTCACCCACACAATACTGTGCCACATAAGTCTCTATGGTCCGTGCATTGAATTCACTCGCACACTTCTTATGAGAAGCTCACATCTCTTCTCTCAGCTGCGCGATCACCTATACTCCATCCAGACCCCAGAGAGTGCGGCCAATTATGGCGTGGTCTAGACTCTCCATTATACTGCGCGTTAATGGAATCACATGATGCGCTCATTCTAATCAACCTACGACACACATGTCGTCACATTAGAGTGGTCCTCCGCTACTGTAATAGCAGAAGATCACTGTCATAATATATGCAGCATATACTATCGCATCTCTCCCCAAGTCTTTAGAGGAGGTGTGCTCCAGTGCCATCTCCCCGGCGCCTCGCGTCGTTTATCATCCTTACCACTATACTCCCTATGTTCAATATTAGAACTTTCCCTCAGTGTTGGAGGAGCACGCACATGCCAACCTATTCCGAAAAAGAAGCCGCTCTGCATCTTCGAATATCTTGCCATAGCCTCACTTGATTCTATCTAAAGATCTTTGGAAACCAGTTCTCAACTCTGACTTCTTCAGAGTTATCTGGAACTCATTCTTTCTTTTCAATAGTTCAGTACGCTTTCAGCGCTCGAGTCTCTTCTGGCGATATACTTTCTATCAAACCGATTTATGGTTTTCAGCCTTAGAAACTACGGGGAAACTTTCGTGATGGCGCTTGACATTTCCAAAGAATTTGACCGGGTATGGCACGCGTCACTCTCTCCAAGCTCCCCTCTTATGTCTAGCTTTCTTCCAAATCTCTAAATATCGGCTGTTGAGTAGATGAGGCGACTTCTCCTTCTATGTCTGTACAATAGTGGTGCCTCAGGGTTCTAGTCTTATTCTCCCTACTTTATTCCTACTTTTCATTATATGATCTTCTCACCTGCACATCTTACTATATCCACTCATTTTCTATCACGTTACCGATGACTCGACCCTTATTTCTTCAACTCATTTTCAGTTCTGCTTCCTCTTTCACTTCTAGAATAGCCTCTCTCTTAATCGTTTCCTAATTCCTATTCTCGCTGATGCGATAAATTTCCGGATGGGGTCGTCTCAACTTTGTGAATCAATTCTTAAAAAACCCAACTTCTGCAAATCCCCTTCTCTAAAACGCATTCTAAATTTCCTATCTCTTTCGACGGTTCCTCGTCTCTCCTGTTTGACAATAAAAGCATCCTTGGCTCTTAACATAAACAAAAAAATGTCTGGAAACCTCATGTCACAACTTTTTTGCTAGGGCGGCCTCAAAGGAATCTGGGAGTTCTGTTTAGACTGCGAGACTTTTTTCCTCTTTCTCAGTTGCTTCAGCTAATACAAGGTCTCATCCCGACCCTTTGATGCGAGCGACTGACTTCCTCATATTGGGGGAGGAGGAGGCTCTGTTCACCCGACTTTGGACATAGGTCGAGTCAAAGGGCAAAAGCTCTAGAAACTGTATATGTTGTGCAATTTTATCTAATATTTCATAGGCACCCCCAGATGCATAGGTGCCCGATAAGGAAAACCATATCATTTTGCGTACCAACCACCTTACGAATCCCTTCGTAGCACAAGATATTGCTGATATACTAGTGTTTTGAATTTTTTGTGTTTGATTATTGGTAACTCCAGGCTAGTTCGCTGGTGCTGTTTCCTTCTTTCCCGCCACCTTTGGGTCTGGGAATTCTCTTCATACTTCGGCATGTCTCTCTGTATGTTAACCTCCCTCACTTTAATAGCTGCGTCTTGTGCCATCATCTCCGCTATTTGTGCTAGAGAGTGACACTGTTGAGAAAACGTGACTAACACCCCCCTTGAATAGGGCTCTGACTGTGAATGGTAGTGACAACAACTGTAAAAAAAAAACCTTAGGTGGGCAGATATGTGCAAATGAACTGAAATTCCCCTTACTCACCCCATCCAAAACAATCAATTTAGATTATCCCAGAAAATCGGCACTCTATCAACATTACCCTCAGAAGGACCATATGTCGCAACCACACATACTATTTACCTATTCAAATTTAAATTTAAACTTTTATAATTCTAGCACTCACACAAACTAAGAGTCTACTATAGCTCCTAACCACAAGTCGCAAATCAGAATTTGCAAATCGCTACCCCCTCTCAATTTACTTTTAAAATCAACCAACACTATTTCAGCAACCACCACACCACTCATTTTTCACCGTTTCCTTTCCCATCTTTGTTGCAGTCACAGCTAGCAAATCAAATTTGCCCTTTCTAAATGCAACTTTAACCATCACCTCTTCCGTCTTCTCAACTCAACACTCTACTCCCTGACATTCCATGTAATCCATCACGATTCATACAATTTTCGCCGAAAGATAGAACGCCGCTTAGGGCGATCACGACCTTCTCTGAGCCAGGCATTAGCATTCCTGGCAAAAGATAAGTGGTAGTGGGGCAGCACAACCAACTTACCACCTATCACTTATTGCTTCCACGGACAGCAGCGACAGTTAGCGAGTATGTTCAGGCAATTTTTTATACCCCCCACACATAGGGATATAAGGGATATGGATGTTTGCTAAGATGTTTCTAGAAGAGTGGTGTGGACAAGTATGTGTAATATGAGATAATGGATCTAAACAGAATACGATGTCTCAAAGATGTAGTCTGGAGGAGATATGAGTGTGGAATATACGCAGAACGTAAGGATGAAACCATTAGCACTGGAATGTCATACATACATTGGAATGGATGTATAGTAAATATATATATATAAATATATCATTATAAATATATAACTAATAATAATATATAATATATATACTATATTCTACATATAGATACTATTATATTATACTATATTATTATATTATAGTAATATATATATAATATATATATTAGTATATTATATATATATATTATATATATATAGTTGCTATATTTTATTTTCTAATGAAGCTTTAAATAGCAAATAGTTATCCAAATTTTCTCTTTAAATTATTTTTTTTTTGGTATGAAGAAATTTTTTTAAAAAATAAAAATACGGGCAAAAATTGACGAAGACGATGACGATGACGATTGAAAAAACCAATATGGCCGATTTTTGCCAGTTGACGATGACGATGACTTACGATGAATCCGTCCCATCAACCTTCTAAAAATAGTAGATAGAGGGATTATATTATATTATATATATTATTAGTATATATATATATTACATATATATGATATATAAGATATATATAATAGAATATATATATTAATATAGGTATATAACACCTAGCACCACAAATTAACCGAAGTCTACCTATATATATATATAGATATATAATATATAAATTTCAAATGGCAAACAAAACAAACATACAAACAACTCTTTACACTCTATGTTCATGTTCTATACGAACATCAAAATATTCAGATTTATGGTATAATTAATCGATATATTAATATTATATATATATATAATAAATATATTAGTATTATTATATATATATATCATATATATATTTACTCAATTATATAATATATATATATATAATAATAATATATATACATATATATGTTGCCAGCTCCCGATAAAGACATGGAGCCATAAAAAACTATAACAGCTACCTTGTTAACAGGAAAAATAAATAACATTTTGATGTTCAGAGCAAGCAATTTCAAAGATGAAACTTAAAAAAAAAAAATTATTTTATTCCAAAATATTTATTAATTAACACCTTAAATATTAGTATTAATCTTGGGGCTGGCAGCGTACGTTCTCATTAACCTCTCTCATTTCGGCAGGAGTATTATTTATTATGCTCTGGAGAAATTGTTAATTTTTCTTTTTATTATCCTTTTTAAGGGGGTTAAATCGGAGCGAGGAGAGAGGACAGAGGGCGGATGAAAGTCCTCCGCACCCCGCGTCCTCGCGCGCGCGAGGCCCGAGAAACGCCGACTTCTCATATCCATCTTTGTGGTTGACAACTACATGGTCGCGACGATCAAAATCTTATCAATATAACACACCATACATGTGCTTAATCACTTCGACGATGTAGAGCTCGCGTGGCCAACTCGCAGACTATTGGCGTAAAGACCTGTGACCGTTCTAACCAGATCCCAGTATTCTCTACTCACGAGAGAGTGAGCAATTATAATCTTAATCAACATACATAGAAATCTCTCAAAGCGACTAATCTCATCTATCACTCTCTCACAGTACGGCAAATAGAAATCACTAGTGGCGCGTGCAACTCAATAAAATATATATACAAACTATATCCTGATAATGTATATTATTGTTACATTGCATCTTGCTTCGGAGGCTGACCTATAAAGTCATACTATATAATACTATAAACATTAAGCTATTATATATACATATTAATATATATATATATATATATATAGCCCTTGTATATAATAGTATATATGTAGTAATATAACTGTATAAAAAGTATATCCTATATTTTAGCTATATATATATAATTAATAATATATATATAATATTAAATTATTACTATATAGGATATATATATATTATATATTTATATATATATATGTACATCATTATATATTAATACTGTAGTATTTTAACTATACTATATTAAATAATATCCCATATGTATATATAATACACGGAGGCCTCATTTCCATAATCAGTATCAAATTCGTACAAAGTCGGAGAGCGAGCACACGCCAGGCAAACGCTATTGTCTTAGTGAACCCCAAAAAATATTAAAAGTCGCATAAGTCACTGTATATATACTAATAATACGCCAAGAGAGTCACGATCTCGCTCAGAATATATATTATACATATATATAATATAAATATATATATATATAGTAATATATAATATATTTATTAGAGTATATATATATTACTATATAAGTATATTCCGGCATACATACGCGATCTTATACCCAACCTGTCAATACACACGGTTACTACCCTATCTTGTCCGTAGAGCGGACACACGATTGCAATATGCGGTATAGGCGTACACACAATTCAGCTCACTTACATCAACAATCCTAACCTGACGTCTGATTATCAGAAGAACTCTATCGCCTATATGCGTAGCCGCACCTAGCATAGGTTTATGACGCCATACGGCTGGAAGCTCTCCTACGCTACATGCTGACGATTATAACCCAGCTAAATTACTAAAGAGCCCCTCTATCCATTTGCTACGTCACAACGCAAATGCCATCCCGCTGCCACCTCCAACTAGCTAAGAAATTTTCTGGTTGGGTGGATGCTTCTTCTTCTCTTCATCTCTTTCTCTGTCCTTCTTTCTTTTCTTTTCCTATCTACTCGTTGCCTCGTTTTACTCATGGCTCGGCTGCTCATCCGGGTGAATCTCCTGGCTCTGTTTTTTTAGCTATTTTCTGTTTTAATTATTTGTTTTGTATTCGTGTCTACAGTTACCTATAACCTAACGAATATATATTCCTGTAATTGTCATTTTTGAAATAATGCATCTATTATTTCTATCCCTATTCTACTTTGCCTAATATCTATAACGTTCTGTGCTCACTTCAGTAGAGAATCTGTCTTCTAAGCAACCATACACTCAATTAGTTATGGTAAGTTATTTTTGTGTTATTTAATTGTGTTGTGATCGATTTGATCACCGTCTTAGAACCAGATATGTTCTATGCGGTGAACATCAAAAAATATTTACTACAGTTATTCAGTGTGTTTTGTTGATCGATTAGGATCAACCGTATTAGAACAGATATGTTCTTTATGCGGGAAAACATCAAAGCCATCAACTACAGCCATTCATCGTGATCGAATAGTTAAGATTGTTCGCTTTGTTAGCTTATATTCGATAAACATCAAAGCCAACTCACGCCAAATATTGAATCCAATATTATTTGTGACAGATGTTCTATGCGGTAAACATCAAAGCTATTTTATTACAGGTTAAGTGCGATCGATGATATCACTATCTAGAACGGATACTTTGCAAGCCATAAACATCTAAAGCTAATACAAGCCGTAATTCTTTTACGCTGTACTTATAACATTTTCTAAATTATTTCATTTTTTTTTAGTTTGATTTTACCATATTCAGAATACTACTAATTCATTCTTGTGCTTGAATAAATTAAAATCGACTTTACTTGACGTTCACAGACCAATTCCTTAAAGTGTTTATCTTAGCTTTTTCTTGAATGAATCGATGTTAGCGTTGTTCACATATTCATAAGAAAGACTATCCACTTCTCGATTACATCGTAAGTGAAGAAATTCTTTTGCCTATTATTTGTTTTTTGAAATCGTTTATGTACAGAGTTTTTATGCCCCATACTTCGTGTTATCATCATTAAAATATATACTGAGAATTGCCTGTAATCGATATTGTCAAATTTATATTTATTTTGAAAACTTCTATTAATTTTCCTCTTCAATCTTTCTTGTCTCGAAAAAGATGGATATCTAACTTCTCTTAGTCGTTGTTCGCTATGCATTTTACCTCTCAATTCAGCGGATTAATTTAGTTGACCCTTCTTGAATTCTTTCAATTTTTTCTATGTCCTTTTTGAGGTATGGACTCCAAAACTGTACTGCGTATTCCAGATGAGGTCTAACTAATGTTTTATAGAGAGGAACTATTATATTTTTAGATTTATATTCGAAGTTTCTGGCAATAAAGCCCAGAGGTTTATTTGCTTTCTTAACAGTTTCAGCACATTGTTTCGCAAACTTTAAATCCTTATTAATTAATACTCTTAGATGCTTTTCCTCACTGACAACTTTGATAACTTAGTCATCTATTATGTAATCATATTCGTTGTTCCTACTCCCAAAATGTATAACCTTACATTTATCTGTATTAAATGTCATTTGCCATGTTTTTGACCAATTTACAATCTTATTCAAAATCGCTCTGAAGTGATTGATAATATTTACTCACATATGTATGCATTTCCAAGTGTTTTACCGTAATACTCCGGAAAAATTTCTGGAAAATAATGTGCTGATAAGTTCATCATCTATGCTCGACTTATCATATTATATATGAACAGTATTGGACCGCAAGGAACAGATCCTCTGCGGGGTACTACCACTAGTAACATTCGTCCAACCAGAGCATTCACCATTGATAACGATTCGTTGTCATTGATCCGATAACCAATTTTTAATCCAATTTAAAAGTTTTCCTCCTCAAATACCATGAGCTCTTAAGCTTTTCCAATAAATTCTTTGATGAGGGACGGTATCAAATGCCATTTGAAAGTCTAAGTAAATGACATCGAAGATTTATAATTATCTACATCGTTAATAACCACATTTAAAAAAATTTCTAGCAAAATTATGTTAAGCATGATCTATTTCTTCTAAACCGTGTTGAGGTATCTGAAGCAATCCTGATGATATCTTTTCAAAGATGTGCCTCTAAAACTAAACCCTATTAGGTATAAGTATTTGGCTTTCAAAAAAATTTTTTTTTCAATCCCAAACTATAAGGATAGTCAAAGCTAATTGGTCTTTGTAGTCCCTATTCGGAACCTTTACGATCTCCTTTTTCTGAAAAATGGGATTATAATTAGCAATTTTGAAATCATTGAGGAACTATTCCTCCTGTAAAGACTTATGAAATAGCATTGTCAAAGGTTTCTTACTACTATATGTCTTTCTTTAAATTTTTGAGATTTGCATTGCGATAGTATCCATCTAGTCCTATTATTTTGTTTATTCAATAGTTTTTCAATCTGGAAAGCAACTTCTTCCTCTTCTAGAATTTTAAATGTATCTAAAATTTGTCTGCATAAACATATCTCTTATTCTATTTTATCCCTCATGGTTTCTTCCTATGCTAGGCAGGGGCTATCTAGATTCTCTTTCCTAAAAAACTGTCGAGAAAAAATTATTTAAAAGTGTTATTGCCATCATCAGCATCTGTTTGATTTTTAAATTACCATAATTGTTCTCAGTAAAGGTGTCCAATTGATTCCCTTAATTGTAACTTTTTGTTTATTAACACTATTTGTAAAAACTTTTTTAGGATTTTAATTTTATTTGTTTGCGAGCAATTTTAATTTCATAGTTTCGTTTTTAATATCTAATTAATCGTTTGCAGCTTCGCCGACCAAGCTATGTATTACTATTAATTATTTCACCTGAAGGAGACGACTTCCATAGTTTATATGCTCTTACCGTTTTCTATTACTTTTATAAGAATTTCTCCTAACTTTCATTATTTCCACCATTTTCTTGGCTTTTGTGGAATTTTGTGTAAAAGTTTGCTTCATTTTATAGGAACATAAAATTTTTTCTTTCCGTCTCTTTATAATATTTGTAGAAACGTATTCCACATTACATTTGCATTCATTTTCTGTTAATATCTCATCCCAGTCAAAGACAGATAAACTGTCTTTTAAGCCATTTAAAATTGGCGTTTTTAAAATCTGGAAATTTCAAGTAATTGTTGTGTTATTTCCTCCGTTATAAATCAATATTAATTGGTAATTTTAATCATGTTTATATGATCACTTTTTACCATTATGTGGTTCTAAAACCTCGAAAAACTTCTTACCAAGTTCAAGTGACTCACTATTAATAGGTCTAAAATATTGTTTCCCTTCGTAGGGCAATCAATTATTTGAAAAAGGAAATTATCTCCTAAGAATTTTAGTAATCGCTTTCCTTCTGGGTCGGCATCAAGTAAATTATAGTCGATATTTGGGCAGTTAAAGTCTCCTACAATTATTGTGAATCCTTCTGAGACTCTGCTCAATTCTTTATAAAGCTACATCTATTACTGATTGTGAGGACGGTGGACGATAGACATTTATTAAGTTCAATTTTATATTCGATGTTTCTATTTTAACACCAAGTATATCAATTTCATTAACATCAGCTAGTTCTAGCTGAGTAGTTAGATATATATTTTTTAATTGTAAATCAATGAACCCAACCACCCTTCCGTATTATTGTTTCTATCCTGAAGTATAAAAATTTTATATGCCATTAATTGAAATTCCGAAAACAAAATCACTGATCAAAGTGCCCACCATGTCATTAATTTAATATATATACGTAATTTTCTTATATAAACAATAGCTTTAAATTCATTTCTATTTTTGTTCGGATTATTACTTCTTGCGTTAAAAGATACCGCTTTCATTTCGCACATATCGAGCGAGGACTGACCAGTTCGAAAAAACCTGTTCTTAGCAATTATGTCTCTCTGTGTATTTTTTCTCAACCTCTTGGCAAGAGTCGACCCAGATGCTGCGACACCAATGTACATTCAAATGAACCCCCATCCCTTGCATAATATAACAATTTTGATCAGTAAAACTCCCCAAAAAATTAGCAAAATGAGACGTTTTCATCCTTTGCAAATTTCTTTCCAGTTTCTAGTATATATTCAGGTGTGGGTTTGAAAAATTATAGAGCCTTTGCTGGAAATATCGTTAAACCCA
>JABUQX010075257.1:42500-45164 GCA_015478945.1 Trachelipus rathkii | reverse complement strand
GTTTTTTTTTTAAAATATTCGCCATTCACGAAAGTGGTAACGCCAATCACTGATCCTGCTTATTACATAATCGGACTATCCTATTGGTGTAAATATTAGTCAATAACTTATCTGATCCGTCTGACCCTTATTGCATATGTTAATCAGGGGTGAGTGCAAACAATCTGAAATTTATGAAACTTTTATAACAATTATCGTCGTTTTTAAGTCGCTTGTTTTGATCCTGACGCCGTTATCGCAGAATTCTGAGGATGAAAAAAAAACGAAATTGTGAACTGATCAGTGGAAGTTATGTTAAATAAAACTAACTGGAAATAAAATATCTTAAAAATCATGAAAATGAAATATGTTACGAGAGGAGTTTTACATAAAAATCGTTGATTTGAAGACTCAGATGGACATATAGAATATTTAACAATATTCATAAAATACTTTTCGGTTTGACGGGTCAATAACATCACTTCTAACTATAATAAAAGTATTGAAAAGATGCTTACAAAATCCGTTGTGTTGAATATATTTACATGAATTATAATCCTTATTTTCATTTACAAATAAATTTTAGTATCAGTCACACTCTAAGTAGATTTTGTAAAATGCTAATTTTGTTCAGTTTTATTTACGTCAACAAAAAAATTCATAGCTAAAAAAATACAAATTTTCGTAAAATCAATACCTTAGAGCTATTTGTTTTAAGGGATTACGGTGTATTGCAATGTAAATTTAATTAATATTAATTTTAATATAGTCTTTTGACAAGAATACATATTTTAAAACATTTTGCATTTCAATTTATTTCTATTTCTATAAATATAATGTCTATTAATATAATTAACATATTTTTCAGATACTCTACTTCAATTCATATGATATATAATGTCTTATGGAAACACATGGCAGGGTTGGGAGCAATATACCCAACATTTCTTTAGTGAGGTGCCGAGTATGCATCAGGGCTGGGGGAGAAGGGTGCTCACGTTGAACGTTCACCTATCGTAACCTCTATCTGTTGTATTATAATGTCCTGAATAAAGATATGCAATCGTGTTGTTTTATGGGAATTCTTTTGTCGCATACAGTATTATCCCCTCTTAGGTTGGCTCCATCGCTAATAACTCCGTATAACGAAGTATTACCGAACATGCATGTGTAGAGTATTATGATCCTATTTTAAATCAATGTACCCGTATATGAAGTGGCGCCGTTTCATTCTGGGACACCCTGTATATAATATATAATATATATATATATATAATATATATATATAGTATATTATATATATATTAATAATATATATATTATATATATATATATATATATATAATATATATATATATATAATTATAATATATATGATATATTATATATATATTTATTATTATATATATATAATATATAATATATATATATATATATATATATATAATATATATTATATATACTATATATTTATATATATAATTAATATATAACTATATATATATATATATACAGTAGTATATATATATATATATATATATATATATATAATTTATTATATATATATATATATATATATATTAATATATATATATATATATATATATATATATATATATATATATATATATACTATATATATATAATATATATATTATATATATTAATATATATATATATATATATTATATATATATATATATATATATATATGTATATTATATTATATATATATATATATATATTATCACTATATATATAATATATAATATATGTATATATATATATATATATATATATATATAAATATATTATATATATATATATATATATGATATATAATATATATATATATATATATATATATATATATATATATATATATATATAGATATGTATTAATATATATATAATAATATATATATATTATATATATATAGATATATTAATAATATATATATATATTATATATATATAATATATATAATAAAATATATATAATATATATATATATATATATATATATATAATATATATATATATATTATAATATATATATATATATAAATATATATATATATATATATTATATATATAATATATATATAAGCAATGCGAGTTGGGCCTTCACTCCACTCGTAAAACATAATAATAATAATATAATTAATTAATAAACAATAATAATAATAATAATAATAATAATAATGAATATTAATATAATAATAATTAATAATAATAATAATAATAATAATAATAATAATAATAAATAATAAATAATAATAATAATAATAATAATAAATAATTAATAAGAATAATACTTAAATACTAATATGACTACTACTAATACTACTACTTACCACTACTACTTTACTACTGCTACTACTACTATTAATACGAGGATGATTAGAGAGAGAGAGAGAGAGAGAGAGAGAGAGAGAGAGAGAGAGAGAGAGAGAGAGAGAGAGAGAGAGAGAAAAGATTTCAATATGACTGACTTTGGTGGCTGCGCTAATAATATCACTACTACTACTACTACTACTACTACTACTACTACTACTACTACTACTACTACTACTACTACTACTACTACTACTACTATTATTATAATAAGCAGATGGCTTGTGGTGATTATATACTATTTGTCCCAAAAGTAATTACTGAATATTCCTATGAACGACTTTAAAT
>JABUQX010075257.1:32500-37500 GCA_015478945.1 Trachelipus rathkii | reverse complement strand
GGTGCAAAAGAGTTGGGTCCAAGCGTCCTGCACTCTGGTAACATGTATATATATATAAAATATATATATATATATAATAATTTATTAATATAATATATTATATATATATATATATATATTATATAATATATATATATATAATAATAATATAATATATATAATATATATATATTATATAATATATATTATATATATATATATATAAAGTTCCTGTGGCTAAAAACTCTAAAAACTTAACTTATCCGCTATCCGCATCCGCAATCAGAATAGTGGTTTTAACTATCCGCATCCACATTCGCATCCGCTGATAGGGAAAAATCACTATCCGCTACACCTCTACTTTAAATTAAATTTGTGAAGTTTCATAAAGTCGATTTTGTGTACTTTTTATTATTTCTTAAATGAGATTTTTTTTTTTCATTCAAATTATTTTATCTTGTAGTTAAATTATTTTTTTCATTAGATATATTCAGAGTTAAATAAAACTTAAAATAAACCGCTAGTTAAAGGCACAGTAGACTGGCATGTATGCATGACATTACCGCTCGCTGAAGCGCTTGCTCCAAATGCGCGCTGCGCGCGAGCGGTGCCGTATGGGCGATAAAAGATGTATATGTTATATAATGATAAATATAACTATAGACATTACTGTGCTATAGATTAAACTTTATTACAGATCTTTTTTATTTTATGAGAAAATTGACAAAATTCGTAAAAAATTCCCTCAAATGAAATAATTCTCAGATAGCATTATTAACCATTTAATTCCAATTCTAATTTTTTTTATTGCTCCCTGGTTTAATAAAGCCTATATATATATATATATATATAATATATATATATATATATATATAAATATATATATTAATATATAATATATATATAAATATTATATATATATATATATATAAATATATTAATATATATAGATATATATATTATATATATATATATATCAATACAGACGTTTAAACAAAACATTAAAAAAGCAAACGACGTTTCATATAAAAGCAAAGCCTACATTTGAAGAGTAAGATATTGAATTCATTAAAAAGCCTTCTAAAACCCCCCAACCCCTCTTTATGACCTGCACTCAGATGATTTGGGTGCCAAAGAAGGTCTTTTTAATGGCTCGGAAGAGCAAGAACTGGACCTCAAAAATTAAAATGAGGCCAAGATAAAAGGGAAAATAAAAAAAAAAAAAAAGTTGGAGTTAAAACTGATTTTATTATTGAAATGAGAATTGAAAATAAGGAATTTTGCTTAAAAAAAACTTTTATATTTATTATTATATATATATATATATATAATATATATAATTATAAAAATATATATATATATATATATAATATATAATAATATATATATATATATATAATATAATATATATATATATATATATATATAATATAATATATATATAAATAATATAATATATATATATATATATATATATATATAATATATGTATATAAATAAATATGCCTTAGATATTATAAGAAAGGAAATAGAAATAATATATTAAATGCTATTAAAGGTATGAGTTATATTATATTTATATATATTATATATATATATAGGCAATATAGATCTGTTGCAATATAATAAAGAAGACTTGCCACCTTTGAGAGGATCGAACCAATGCATGTTGCAGGATGGCTCAATAGTAAAGCTCCGGGTATGTTGATTCTCTGTCTGTGTCAACATCCAATAAAATATAAGCAAATGAATTTCAGTACTTAACTTTTTTTAATTAACACTTGAAAAGTTACGTTTGATAAGCAATTTTAGCTCATATGGCTTTGATTAATTGAAGATAATGTAGTCAAGCTTTTAGTTATAAATAAATAAAAAAATAAATAAGTAAATAAATAAATAAAAAATTAAAAAGATAGATAGATAGATAGATAGATAGATAGATAGATAGATAGATAGATAGATAGATAGATAGATAGATAGATAGATAGATAGATAGATAGATAGATAGATAGATAGATTTTTAATTCTTTTTTGGAAACATAGTACATTTAGAAGTAAAATAAAATTAAAATTAAAGAGTAAAACAAAACAGTTAAAAAATTAATTTACAAATGAGTTCCATTAAAAATAATGCCATGCTTCATCTTAGGGTGTCTTCTCTGGCTTGAACAAATTTAATCCTTGATTTCAGAGCATCAAGGTCATTATTAAATAAATCAATAACTACATGTGTCTTCATAAATATCCCTTCGATATCTTTCACCATGCTACTTGCTTTAAAAAATAAAGTATTTTTTCTTATAAAATAACATGAATTGTTTAGCAACCTAAAAACAGTGCATAATTTAAGGTAGTTTAAAAAATGATTAAACATTAACATATCTAAGCAATTACATATTAGATGATTACTAATTCTATTAGAAACTTTACATATTTTTTTTAAAGCATTATGAAAACATACTTCAAATTGTTTGTATATTTGACTATTTGACATATTAGTCCAAATATTTGCTCCGTAAAAAGGCATACAATAAGATCTTAATAAATATAACAATATATCTACATTTAACGAACCAAATCTTCTTATTAAAACATAAACGTTCCCAAGAATTTGTCCCTAGCTCTTTTTATATCTGCCCCTTCTTCTAAATTTTCATTTAAAATAAAACCCGAGATATTTAATCTCATTCAAGTTTTTTAAAAAACCATAAGAAATTTTTAATTTAGGTAAATCTTCTTTATTTTTCTTACTGTTTTTGCAAAAATTGATAACCCCACTTTTACTATAATAAATACTAAGACAGATCAGAAATAGATTTTTCAGAAATATTTAATAGTTTTTGAAGGCCATCTACCGATGGAGCTAACAAAACTAAATCATCTGCATACATGATTATATTCGACATAAAGATTCCTGCTTTGGTACCTATTCTGCTTTTCACTATATCTTTTATAAGATCATTAATGTAAATATTAAACAACAATGGTGACAAAATTCCACCTTGTCTAACACCATTTCTTATAAGCCATTCATTTGAGATACCATTCTTAAATTTAACACATGCAAATTGGTTACAATAAATACTAACCAAAAAATTATACACAATGTCCGGAATATGCATTGATTCTAATTTTTTAAATAAGATACCATGATTTACATTATCAAATCCAAAAAAGCAGCATAAACCGAAGATCCATGGTTAATGTATTTTGCTATTGTTTCTTTTAAAGCGAATAAGGCCGTTTCCGTTGAATATTTTGATCTAAATCCATGTTGTCTGTCGTCTAAGGATATATAATTTTCTACAATATCTAAAAGTCCATACTCAAGTAACTTTAAGAAAACTGACGACATCATGATAGGTCTATAGTTGTTTAAATCAGTCCAATCTCCATAATTATCTTTTATGATCGGAGTTATAACCCCTCTAAGCAAATCTACAGGGATATAATTGTGCATAATACATGCATTCATAAACTTAGCTAAAATAGTATCTAATTTTATTGTTCCAAATTTCATATGAAAAAGATATATTCCATTAGGACCAAGTGTAGGTTTCATTTTATAAATTAATTTCTAAATTTTGAAGCAGTAAACGTTTCATAATCTTCGGTCCAAGAAAAATTTTTATGCAATATATCAATATTCGATCTGCATAAATCATCATCAAGAACTTTTTTAAATTTACTTGAAAATTTTTCCGCTATTTCTTTTTCATCTGTTTCTCCATCTATTTTTGATACAACTTTTTTAGATTTGTTTTCTCTATTAATTTGATTCCAAAACTTTGTCTTGGTTTTATGATTAAAACTATAAATAAATTTTTCATTTCTGATTATATTTTCATTAGTTTTACATTGTTTTAGAGCAAACTTGAAATTAACTAGTGTTATACACATATTATTAAATTCTTCACCATCTCTTTTCTTCCCATTAGTTTTCCATTCTTTGAATCTTAAATTCACTTCCTTATGTAGTTTATTTAGATTTTCTTTCCATCCCGGTATACACCTTTTTACTTTTTACAATCTACAGAAAAGTTTTCACTTGCTATTTGTAGAATTTCACATATATCTTTATACCAGAAATTTAATAAATCTAAGTGTTTCTTGTCTTTGCAATTATAATTATTGCAATAGGAAACTTCATTTTTCATAAAATTATAATTGTCACACAAACAGTCAATATTAGTAGCATATTCATTCAATTCTTTAAGCGTAAGTTTATTCCAGTATACGAATTTAGTATCTGTTACTTTGTTATTAGAGAAATGAATACTTTCACTTACTTTAAAACAACATGATAAAGGAAAGTGGTCATATAAGCATAGATTATACAATATCTCAATATTAGTGAACATATCTTTTAGATTTCTTGAACAAATCACATGGTCAAGCCATGATGTCGTATTATGAGCAGGAGAAAGATAAGTAAATGAATCTTGCGGTAGACTTTTATCAACAACAGTCAAATGATTTACTTCAATAAATTCCTTTAATAATTTACCAAAAGTTGAATCATCAGAATCAGAGTTAAAATCACCCATTATAATTAGAGAATCATGATTAATACTTTTAATTAATGCCTCTATTTCTTTCAATGAATTAATAAATTCAATAACTGATTCATTATCTTTGTTAAAAAAGGGAAGATATACATTTAAAATCATAATTTTATGTAGATTCAAATTTAAAACAATACCAATTAAAGAGTCATTATGTAACACTGGTTCAATATTTTTTGATAAGGATTGTTTCCATAATATACACATACCTCTTTTAGGTCTACCCTCATGTATTACATTTACAACTTCTTTTTGAACAAAAGACACATTATCCCATTCTTCTGATAAGTTATTTATCAAGTGAATATCTTTTTCCATTAGCATTAATTCTTGTAATAAAATTAGATCATAATTAAGCATAAGTTTCCTTATGTAGATAGATAGATAGATAGATAGATAGATAGATAGATAGATCTTTATTCAATTTGGTGAAAAACAATTCAAAATATAAAAAAA
>JABUQX010075257.1:20000-22500 GCA_015478945.1 Trachelipus rathkii | reverse complement strand
ATATATTATATATAATATATATATATATTAAATATTAATATATATATATATAATAATATATATATAATATATAATATATATAATATATATATATATATATATATAATAAATATATATTATTATATATATACATAATATATATATATATATATATAATTATATATATATATATATATATATAATATATATTATATATATATAATATTATATATATATTTTAATATATATATATATATTATATATATATATATATATATATATAAACTTAAAATTTTCCCTCTCCGACCTATCTGCATTCAGGAAAGTGAGGAAGGGACATCTAAGGAAGATGTATTGTTCTGTGGCAAGGCTGATGGAAAATGGAAAGAGGGGATTTTTGTTTGATATTTGAATTGTGTAGCCATGTGGGAATTTAATTAAAATACACTTTTTGTAGTTGGTTGGATATAGGTAAGCTTGGCATTTTTGTATGAGGATATATCTGAAGACGGTGTAGAAGTTTATGCTTATATCGAAGGCTATTATATAGATCTGTGAATGGGTGATTTTTTGAGGCAGTTTGTAATGTTCTCCGAGATTGTGGTTAGTGATGTTGGTAGAGAGTGAATTTTGAGGGGTGTTGAAAATCTGGCGAGTTTATGTATGGTTTTATTTGTGGGTATAAAAGTTTTTTCTAGAAGTTTACAGATTGGTGAAAAGATAGAAATTTCACCATATGAGAATGATTTGTTTTGGTCATCTCTTGTTTTAAGTTTGCTTATTATTATAGACATCTTCCATGTTGTGAGAATAAATTGAAATCTAGAAATTAATTGTTTATTTCTCTTAGATGATTAATGGTCGTGCGTTCTAGGTGGCTTAGTCATGGTTATTCATGAATTTGACATCTACGGTTGCTCAACGGTAGCGCGACTGAGTCGCTAGGTATAGGGATATGGTTCGATCCCTTGTCCAAATTACTTAGAGAGGTGCCCCTCCTTGAATAGGGCAATGCCCGTGAGGTGTGAACTTAATTTTAAAAAATGTTTGAAATGTTGTCTATATATCTGTGGCTTGGGAGATTTTGAATAATTTGATTCCTAGTGATTGTCTTGAGTGGTAAAGGTGGGGTGGATTACGTTCAAGTCGTCTCTCTCGGTAATGTCTTTTGATGTTCAAGTTGCATTGTGCAAGTACATTGGAGGAGATTTGTTGTAGTCTTTACCTCTATATTTAAGGTTAGAAGGTTGTCTTGGGAGCTGTGTAATATTGGATGACTTACCATTTCATTTATTATTTAGGACTCTTAAATTTTCTGCACGTTAATATTAAATTTGCTCGATTTGTGAGCTGCTAATAAGATCAACATTTGCGAGTTAAACATGTTTTACTTATGCTGTAAATTTTATTGTGATGGCTCTTATCTGTCTTAGGTTGCTTCTTTATTTGAATAGTTAGCAGATCTCTGGGTTTAAGGAAGGCTTGTTGCATTATTAGAGTAGGTGCAGATTGAGTGCTTTTTGCTATTGTTTAGGGGAATTTATTGATGGCTGTGTTAAAAAAATTTTGGATTTTTCCAGTTTGCTTTTTTGTAGGTTGTGTAGATAAGTGTCGATTTTCATGGGGTGTGTGGGTTTGGTTATCGTGTTTGAGATTACTATAAAAATGTCATGCTTCCTTGCTTGGCTTGTATTACTCTTCGAAGGAGCATAGAAACTCTGTCATGATTAGGGTTGGGAAAGGAAAAAAACAAGCTCGTTTTTTTTTCTCGAAAAAAAACCGTTTTTTTCATGAAAAAACACAGCCTGAAAAAAAAACAAGTAAAAATTTGTTTTTTTTTTTCATTTTTTCAATTAAGTTGTGGAATTTACATGTTTAAACAATTATATTATAAGTTTTAGCAAATATGCTCTAATTTGGGAGATTTTTTGGTTCCAATTTCCTACAAGGTGGAAGCCCCTGAGTTTGTGTTCAAAATTTTTATGGGTTTTCCATATTTTTATTATATATTCTGAATTTTGATGTTTATAATATTTTGTTTGTGGCTTCATTAATGTTTTCTTACACTGTTTTAGCTTTCAGTAACATTTTTATCATAATTTTTTATTCAGAATTTAGAAATGCCATGTGCAAAAAGTCGTGTGATTGTGCTTTTTAAAGAAATAAAAGGTTAAATTAAATTAAATTAATTAAATGTGGTCGTGATCATGCTGATGAGCCCAGTGATAATGAGCTTAACAGTAGTCACAGCACGTAGTCAGTACTCAGTAATGACTGGGGTCTGGGGAGTGTGGACTAGGGGACTAGTGATTAGAAATCAAAAGTTGATATGCCAAAGCCAAATATTTAATTTAGTCACTCACTCCTCTTTCATTTACAGTCTTGGTATATTTTTAATTTCAATATTTTTATTATTTCATTTTGCATCCCTTAAGTCACTTTGAGTTTTGTCATTCAGACGCATTCTATAAACTATAAATACATTAATGTTAAAAGTAAATTATAAATATGAATTATATTG
>JABUQX010075257.1:0-5000 GCA_015478945.1 Trachelipus rathkii | reverse complement strand
TTTTTGTTTTAATCCTTCCTATGTTGGAGGTTGTTCTATGATCAGTGAGGGCTGAATTTCTGCTGTCCATTCTTAAATCGTAACGATGTTGATAGGCTCTTCTATCAAAATCGTGAGTTTCACCAACGTAGATTAGATCACAATCGTTGCACGGAACTGTGTAAATGCATTGAGTGTTGTTTTTTGTAATGTTTCTGTTTGGGAGGAAGATCTTTTTTAATGGAAGGGTATCCGATGATGTAATGGTAATGTTATTTGGTAAAATGTTTTTTATGTTTATGTGGTGTGTTTGGGGGAGGGGGAGGTAAGATTTTTGAGATGTGTCATTATTTGTTTCTGGGTGGTAAAATTTTCTTTTAGCTTTGTTGAGTGCTTTACTGATGATATAATGTGGGTAGGAAAGTTTTTTGAAGTTGGAAAACAAGAAGTTAATTTCGTTTTTTAGAAAGGGTGGAGAGCATATGCGAAGTGCTCGAAGAAATAGAGAGGAGAGGATGCCAATTTTTGTGTTACGTGTGTGTGAAGAGAACCAGTGTGTGTAATTGGGGTTTGAAGTGGGTTTTCTGTATATTGTGTACTGTAAATTTGTGTGTGTGTGCCATGAAATAAGAGTATCTAGAAAAGGAAGGGTGTTGTTGGAAGAAGATTCTAGTGTAAATTTTATGTTGGGTATAAGATTGTTAATACTATCTAAGATGTCTTGGGGGTTGCTATTTCGTGGGATTGCAATCCCACGAAATAGCAACCCCCAAGACATCTTAAATAGTATTAACAATCTTATACCTAACATAAAATTTACACTAGAATCTTCTTCCAACAACACCCTTCCTTTTCTAGATACTCTAGCTAGTGTTAAAATAACTATGTTTTTATCGTTTTAATATTACTCATTACCTCCTCCCTGCTAATTACCTCATCCCCAAAATACCTATTTCTTCTTGCACCTTCAAGCCCACATATATTCACTATAACTTCTTCTTTGCTGCCAATGTTATGTAAATTTTTGGTGTTCCCTCCTCACTTTTCTCACGTCCATTTCATCAGTTACGAGAGCACCATCCCTATTCATTATTCTATGCAGATTCCCCCTATTTACATTCTTAACCTTTCGCGCTTCCTTCCAGAAAAGTTTCCTATTCAGTTGTAAGTTCCCATTCATCCTTCTTCCAAATTGTTCATTTACCTCATTTTTCCTCCTACGTATGCAACTTTTAGTCTTCCTTTTTCCTCCTTTTAAAAGTTTAAGTTTTTGTTTTTAAAGATGTCATAATAATGTATAAGATTATGTCGGGTAGATGGATGAAAGACTTGATTTTTTGAGGCATTGAAAACATCCATATTTTCTCTATCATTCACTGTTGAAATTCTTACTTCCTACTTTAGCACACTCACATACTTCTCTTACACTACTAGCAAATGCTTCCTTCAGTTTCATCTTGTTCACACTCAACTAATTTATCTGCAAGCGCTCTTAAATATTTTTCCTTATTATCTTGTTCACTTAACTTCTCACTCCTAATTCTTCCCACATCCTTCCTTACCTCTTTCCTCTCCATCCAAGCCCCAACTAACTAACTAACTAGCTACTAACTAACTAACTAACTAACTTAACTAACTAACTAACTAACTAACTAACTAACTTAGACTAACTAACTAACTAACTAACTTAACTATAAATATAATATAATATTATATATAATTATCTATATATATATATATATATATATATATATATTATATATATATATAATATATTATATATATATATATTATATATATATAAATATTATATATATATATATAAATACTATAAATACATATATAAACCGAGAGAAGAGAACCAGTCAATCTGTGTATCACTTGAAAGCAAGGACGACATTTTAGCAAACCATTATATGAGGTGCACACAACCAATATTAAGATCAAAACTACCTCACCCGACATCATCATACTCTCATCCTCCACGCTCTAAATACTTGTTATGCTCGATCTAAGAGACAGAAACTAATCAAATATGCCAGCAAATTAATGTCGACTGAAGATCACCAGCAGAGAGAGGACCAATTAAACCGTTCAAACGGCACCGCACACTTTCGTTGACAAGCAGCACTTGAGATAACGCCCAAAACTTGGATCCTTGCAAACTCGAGCCTTATACCGAACTCTGACGCAGATCCCACATTGAATAGGACACCGGAATAAATGGCAAACGCCTATTGATACATCAACGAAGGCTGAGCGCATGCAACATCCACATGACTCCTAAACACTTTAGTACAGGAGCTTCCTCTAAGAAGACAGAATACTTCAGTTTACACATCATTAACACAAAGAAGGAATAGATATCTACTAGGAGACCCGCGGACAGCAAGAGTACATTTTCTCACGGAAATTCTCCACACAACTTACAAAGGACCTGTTGCTTTAATGACAATCCACCTTTAATTGATTGTCACGCTATTTTTTTACATTTCTCTAACAGAAACAAATATTAGTGCACCTCATTGCCAATTCACTTTGAATCTCGTAATCTTTGACCGAATTACGAAATAATAAATCATCTTTTCTTGAGAGCCAAACGTGATTATTAAATTTAAATATTTTAACCTGTATATATTACACCAACCGACCAATACACATCAATTATCAGAATGAACCTAACAATCATATAGACGATATACTACCTTCAGGATCCGACTCCCTATAAATAAAACAAAATACCAATAAAATTTTACTTTTTGTAACTTTAGAATTTGATCGTTGAACTTCTGCAATTAACCGAACTCACATTCGTGGAATAATCTTTTGGTGATATAAAAATGTGAGATTAAACATATTGACCTCTATAAAATCACACATTGGCAATAGATACTGTATCCACGAGTAAGACTCCTAAACACTGACCTTCATAAACATATGCACCAAATTATAAAACCACCAACAATTCACAATCTATATTGCCGACACCCTAAAAACACTCTTTACATTCTTTTTATGAGGGCTACAAAATCTTGCCAAACAATTTACAAACACCACTCTCGTATTCAAAATGAAATTTCTTGCTTCTTCCGATTTAATGAACAATATGAAAAAAGACAACCAACATACGAAAATTTAAAAAACGTAAAAGTTAAATTTCTAACGTCACTATCAACTCATACGCACTATATATATACCCTACTATATACTATACATCATCATAGCTTACAACTACCACTACTATAAATATACTATAATATAAATAATATAACCACTAAATATATATAATTATATCATATACTATCATAAATAATAACTAATATACCTAAGGAGATAAGAGAGCAAGCTTCATTCGGTGGAAGTAACCGCGCGAAAGCGGTTAAAGAAATGAGAAATAAGAGGAATCTGCATAGAAGAAATGAACAGTCGATGGTGCTTTCATAAATCTGATTTGACAAATGGATGTCGGGGAGTATAAAAGGGAACACTATCGACTATCCTGAACAGCAAATCACACTCAAAGCCCCAATTACCACGCAAAGAACGAAGCAGCAGCGTGAGAACACTGAAATGTGTTTGGGTTTCTTGGTGCAAGAAGGGAATAAGTTATTTTGAGGATGTATTAGTAAGGGGAGGTAAATGGAGTTAGAGGTGAGAAAGTTGAAGAATGGTAAATCTGCAGGTATAGATGAAATGATGCGTTGAAATTATCAAGAAACGGAGGCGAGAGGATGAGTGAGTGGATTTATGAGTGAGTGGATTTGAAAGTTGTGTAACAAAGCGTTTATGAAGGGTATAGTTCCGAGGAATTGGATGAGAGCAGTAATAGTAACCCTTACATAAGGGTAAGGGGGGATAAGGTTAACTCTAGGAATAATAGTGGAAATAGTTTATTGAGTGCTGTAGGGAAGATATATGGCTGTATTTAGGTCGAAAGAGTGGGGTCTAGTGATTGAGGGACTGATCGAGTGAAGAACAAGGTACGTTTAGAAGTGGTAGAGGATGTGTGGATCAAATCTTTACATTTGAAACAAATGATTGAGAAAATGAGAGAGAAGAAGAATAAATTGTATTTAGGTTTTAGGGATTTGCAACAGGCCTTTGATCAGGATTAATATTGAAGCTCTATGGCAGGTGTTGGTGATATATGGTGTTGGTGGTAGGCTTCTGGAATGGAATCAAAAGTATGTATTGACGACAGCCGAAGGATGTGTAAGAATAGATGGTAGTGAAAGTGTGATTGGTTTATATTAATAACGGAGAGTTGGGTAGAAATGTGTTATGTCTCTTTGGTTATTCAATTTGTATATGGATGGGGTTATCAAAGAATGAGAGGTGGGGTGGCAGGGGAAGGTGTTAGAATGATGGAAAATGAAAGAGAGTGGAGTGTGTCCTACCTTTTATATTTAGGTGATTTGGTTTTGTGTGGCGAATCTAAAGAGAGTTTGAGAGGATTGGCAAAGTGTGTAAAAGGAGGGATTTGGAAGTAAACGTATTAAAAAGTAAGATTATAGTTATGCGTGAGGACAGCCTTCGGTGTAAGTTTTGTTGGATGGTGAGCAACAGGAAGAAGTGTCTGAGTTTAAATATTTAGGATATATGCTGGATAAAAAGGGAACGGATGATGGAGAGTTTAATAGGAAAGTTGTGAATGGTAGGAAAGTGGCTGATTGCAATTAAATCCTTTGTGAATGTAAAGGTAAAGGGACTAAGTTTGAGTGCGCTAGAGTCTTATATGAAGATATGTTGTTACCTGTGTTAATGGTTATATAGTAGTAAAACTATGGTCTGGAAAAAGAGGTATACTGTAGATCTAAAGTACAATTTGTTCAGATGGACAAATCTTAGGGGCGTGTAGGTGTGAGAAGAAATTGATGAAATGAGGAGATGAACGCATTCGGAGTTGTGTGGGTGTGAAGAGAGGAGTAATGATGGAATAATGAAAGACATTTGAGGATAGTTTGGTCAAGATGGAATGGATGGATGATAGTTCGGTTGTTAACGAGATAATCTCTCCTCTT